>CM050168.1:100341422-100408922 GCA_027410445.1 Discoglossus pictus
ATGCGTATAGATACAATTTTGATATTGCTGTAGTCTTGTCACATGAGTTTTTTCAACCTATATTGTATACCAATGAATTTAACACATTGTTACTTTGCTTCATGACATTGCTGCAGTGCTGATCATGTATTTTAATGGACGGGGCAAGTATAAGGTCATTAGGCGGTGCATATAAAGGTCATTATGACAACAGGGGGAGGAGTTAAATGGTTGTGGTTTGTGTAAGGGGAGGAGCCAAGGTTTGCCTTGGCGCCCCCCCAACTTGAAAGTTCACCAGCCGCCACTGGAACAGAATCAAGTGCAATTCTAGTAAAAGTGTAGGAGTTTAAATAAAAAGAGGGACTTCAAATAAAAGGGAGGGCAGATTTATTGTGCAAAGGAGTGAAAACTTTATACAAATATGTTATTTTATATTCTTTATTTTTCCCACTGAAATTTTGTAGACAATAATAATAATTATAAATCAGTCTAGTGGCAACCTCACTCAGTGTACATCCTGCCATATGTATGCAATACTGGAACATATGATCCAGGGTCCATACCTCTGTGAGAGGTGTGAGCATGTTGCCTCTCTGGAAGCTCAAAGTATAGTCAATAGTGAGGTAGTACTAAGTAACTCAAGTACAGTGGCAGGCACTTCAGAACTACAGACTCATAACATAAGGTGTATGCTTGCAAATGCCAGAGGCTTGCCAGGAAAAATGGGTTAGAATTATTAGCAATTAATAAAAAATGGGATTTAATAGGCATTAACAAAACGTGCTGGGATGAATCTCATGACTGGACTGTTAATCTGGATGGTTATAACCTATTTAGGAGAGATAGAGGCAAGGGTAAATGAGAAGGAGGGATTTGTCTGTATGTTAAGACTCAATTTAAGCCTATACTCAGAGAAGATATTTATGTTGGACCTAGTGATAAAGTTGAATGTTTGTGGGTAGAGTTAAATAGCGGAGCAGCAAATTCCAAAAGAATATTAGTAGGAGTATGCTATAAACCCCCAAATATAGCTGAATGTGAGGAAATACAATTATTGTTACAGATTGGAAATGCAGCTAAGCACGGGCAAGTTCTAATAATGGGAGATTTTAATTACTCTGAAATAAACTGGATAAATGAGACCAGCAGTTCATCTAAGGGGAGCAGGTCCTTGAGTACACTCAGGGATTTATTATCTGGCTCAGGTTGTACAAGAGCCTACTAGAAATGAAGCTATCTTAGATTTAGTCATCACAAATAATTTTGATATAGTATCAAATGTTGGAATAGGGCAACCTTTGAGAAACAGTGATCACAACACAGTCTCATTTGAGATTGAATTAAAAACATTTTTTTTAAGGGGCCAACAAAAACTCTTAGTTTTAAAAGGGCAGATTTTAACGGTCTAAGGGCAGCAATAAAAAGTGTAGACTGGGACAAAGAACTGACAGGTAAAAATACTGAACATAAATGGACAACATTTAAATCCTTACTAAATATAAATACACATCGGCATATACCATGTGGGAATAAAAGTAAAAGAAGTAAATCCCATCCAATGTGGCTTAACAATGATTTAAAGATCAAGATACGGAGTAAAAAACAGGCATTTAAATTATACAAACAAGAGGGAGATAGAGACTGCTTCACGGGAGTACAAGGAAACCAACAATGCTTGCAAAAGCACTATTAGGCTGGCTAAAATAGAAAATGAAAAATTAATTGCAAAAGAGAGTAAGACTAATCCTAAAATATTTTTTAAGTATGTTAATGGGAAGAAGGCGAGGAAGGAAGCTATAAGAACATTACAATGTGACACAGGCCATCTGAAAATTAGTAACCAGGAAAAGGTAGATGAGCTAAATAGGTTATTTTCTTCGGTATACATAAGGGAGGTACCAGTGGTTGGGACACTGCAACATAATGGGCCTACACTGCCTTTGCCAAATAATTGATTAACACAGGAAGTAATCCAAAAGAGGTTGGAAAAAATAAATGTTAATAAAGCCCCGGGTCCTGATGGAATACATCCACAGGTACTGAGGGAACTGGGTTCTGTAATAGAAAAACCATTATATCTAATTTTTCAAGATTCACTCAACACAGGGTCTCTACTAGATGACTGGAGAAAAGCAGATGTGATACCTATATTTAAAAAGGGAGCAAGAGCAAATCCGAGGAATTATAGACCAGTGAGCCTCACTTCTGTAGTGGGGAAGCTGTTAGAAGGGTTAATAATATACAAGAATATGTCTATTTGAACAGGATTATAAGTACAAGTCAACATGGATTTATGAGGGATAGGTCATGTCAAACAAATCTAATTAGTTTCTATGAGGAGGTTAGTAGGAACCTGGATCAAGGCAACTCAATACAGTGCCACGTGGGAGACTATTGTGCTAACTAAGAGATACAGGAATTGCAGTAAATATCTGCTCATGGATTGAGAGCTAGCTAAAAGACAGGAAGCAAATGGTTGTTGTAAATGGAACATACTGCGATTGGACTAATGTGGTAAGTGGGGTTCCTCAGGGTTCAGAATTAGGTCCTCTCCTTTTTAACATATTAATTAATGACTTAGAGGTGGGATTTGTGTCTGGTGTTTCCATTTTCTCTGATGACATGAAGTTGTGCAAGTTAATTAAATCAGATAATGATGTGCTTTCCCTCCAAAGGGATTTACATAAAATTGAGGAATGGGCAACTAAATGGCAGATGAGATTTAATATAAATAAATGTAAAGTTATGCATCTGGGAAGGAAAAATAGCCATGCAATTTATAATCTTAATGGAGCAAATTTAGGAGTATCAGATATTGAAAGGGATTTGGGAGTGCTTGTGGACAATCACCTAGGTAACAGTGCTCAAAGCCAAGCAGCAGCTGCAAAGGCAAATAAAATATTAACATGTATTAAGAAGGGTATAGAAGCAAGGGAAGCAAATATAATTCTGCCACTATATAAATCTCTAGTACGCCCTCATTTGGAATATGGAGTACTAGTTTGGGCACCACTTCATAAAAAGGACATTTTTAGAGCTGGAAAAGGTACAGAGGAGGGCAACAAAACTAATAAGGGGAATGGAGGGTCTAAGTAATGAACAACGACTAACCAAATTAAGCTTATTTTCTCTAGAAAAAAGGTGTCTTAGTGGAGATATGATTACTTTATATAAATACATCCAGGGTCAGTATAAAGATTTGTCAAGGGTGCTTTTTGTGCCAAGAGGTTTTCAACTGACAAGAGGACATCCCTTGAGGTTAGAAATAAAAAGATTCCACCTTAAAGAAAGAAAAGAGTTCTTCACAGTAAGGATGGTTAATCTGTGGAATTATCTACCACAGGAGGTGGTGACAGCGGTTTTGATAGATAACTTTAAAAGGGGACTGGATTTATTTCTAATTAAAAAGGGAATTTAGGGTTATCATGGATAATTAGAGAGACAGTATTGATCCAGGGAGAAATGCGATCGCCAGTATCTGGGGTCAGGAAGGAATTCATTTTTTCTTTTCTTTGAGATGATTGGCTAAGTCTCACTTGGGTTTTTTTTCTGTTTGCCTTCCTCTGGATTAATTAATCATTACAAATAAAATAAATAATTAAATAATTGATTAATAATTAATTAACAACTAATCAAGTAATATTTAATCCGCATATTGCAGATCAGAGGAGCTCTTAAAAGGCTGCACTTGATGGACTAAATGTCTTTTTTCAACCTTAATTACAATGTAACTATGTAACTATGTAACTATGTAAGTTCAAAGTTTTTAGATCTCCTCTGCTCTGCAATATGCAGATTATTTGTTAATTATTTATTGAACCCCAGAAAGGCAAACAGAACCCCTTCAAGTAAATCCTGCCAATTGTCTAAAAAGGGGAAAAAGTAAAATTCCTTCCTGACCCCAGATACTGGCAGTCAGATTACTCCTTCGATCAATACTCTCCCTCTAATTATCCAGGGTAACCCTGAAGGCCCTTTTTATTTAAAATATATCTAATACCTTTTTAAAGTTATATATCAAAACTGCTGTCACCACCTCCTCTGGACGAAAATACCACAGATTAACCACCTTTACTGTGAAGAACCCTTTTCTTTGTTTAAGGTGGAATCTTTTTACTTCTAACCTCAAGGGATGTCCTCCTGTTAGATGAAAATCTCTTGGCACAAAAGTTCACTTGATAAAGCCTTGTATTGACACTGGATGTATTTTCTATAAGGTAATCATATCTCCTCTTAGACGCCTTTTTTCTAAAGAAAATACGTTTAATTTGGTTAATCTTCCTTCATAACTTAGCCCCTCCATTCCTCTTATTAGTTTTGTTGCCTTTCTCTGCACTTTTTCCAGCTCTAAAATGTAATTTTTATTAAGTGGTGCTGAAAACTGTACTCCATATTCCAAATGAGGGTGTACTAGGCATTTGTATAGTGGCAGAATTATATTTGCTTACCTTGCTTCTATACCCTTCTTAATACATGCTAATATTTTACTTGCCTTTGCAGATGCGGCTTGGCATTGAGCATTGTTACCTAGGTGGTTGTCCACAAGCACTCACAAATCCCTTTCAATATCTGATACCCCTTGATTTGCCCCATTAAAATTATAAATTGCATGGCTATTTGTCCTTCCCAAATGCATAACTTTACATATATTCCTATTTAATCTTATCTGCTATTTAGCTGACCAGTCCTATAATTTATGCAAATCCCTCTGAAGGGAAAGTACATCATTTTCTAATTTAATTACTTTGCACAACTTGGTGTTGCCAGCATAAATGGAGACAATAGTTTCCAGTCCTATTTCTAAGTCTTTAATACATTTGTTAAAAAGGAGATGACCTAATACTGAACCCTGAGGAACCCCACTTACCATATTAGTGTGATCTGAGCATATTCCCTTTAAAACAACTCTTTGCTTTCTATCTTTTAGCCAGCTCTCAATCCATGAGCAGATATTTACTGCAATACCTGTATCCCTTAGTTTGCACACTAGTCTTCCTTGTGGCACTGTATCAAAAGCCTTTGCAACATCCAAAAAGTCTAGTTGTGCTTATCCCTAAGGTTATCTTGGCAAGATTCTGGAGTGGGTTGCCAGTTCCTTCTCCAGTGGATATCAGTTTGTCTCAGTATGACCTGCCCATCTTGGGTCCCCTACATAGAATAGCTCACAGCTTTATTGAATTACACAAGCTGCTTCAGCATGACAAGAGAATTTAAGTACAGTGATGCTTTTCCCCATCTTGATCACAGATATTCCTGAGTTCATTTGTTTGTTCCTACCACTTGCTCTGGAGATTTGTTTCACATATCTACTCTATCTGGCAAGTAGCAGTATTAAAAATATATATACATAAATTATAATCTTTTTTTTTCTTGAAAAGCCTTGTATACACTGGGAATATAAGATCTCATTCCTCTCTAAAGTTTGAACAAGATATATTTTCTAAGAAGAGATTTCCAGCAATCAATTATATTGTTACATTAGCTTACATTCCCAAAACACTGAGTGTTGGAGTCAAGGCTTAGGGTTTACTCCTTTCCTTGGCGAGTTAAATAAATTAAAATAACTCAAATTCCTTGTAAACTGATGGTTGCTCAGTAAAAGGTTGACCCTCAGTCCTGAGATGTTAAACGATCCATTGAAATGGGGTTCATGCCCAGTTGGCACTACATAAATTATTAGTAAAGTTGAGGTTAGGGCAGGCAAGAGGTCTAGGAAGAAACCAAACACAATGGTAGTGGTAACAAGTCAGGATGATTCAATACAGATCAAACAGCAGCTCCAATTTGCTCAACCATTTGCACTCAGGAGTAGATCTTTGCATAGGTAATTTGGACTAAGCCAGGAAGAGGTTTAAATAATAAATGGAAATCCAAAGAGGCTAATTTCCTGCTTTGTTGACCATCTTGGTAAGGCGAGGGCAAGGTGAGGATGAGAAGACTGTGAAAACAGAAGGCGACATCTGCTGGAGGGAAGTACTAATGTTGCAAGTTCTTATGGAATCAGCAAAAATGTCTACAAATAAAAATAAGAATAATTAGAACCCTACTCCCTTTATTTATTTATATGCTTCTTCTATTTCCATGAAGAGTAGAAAGAATAATTAAAAAGTAAAAAACAATAATAATGAATAAGGTACTATCTATATAGTGGTTATGTGTCTGTCAAACTGAAGCTAAATGAATAATGGGCAATGAGAGTAAAGTGTTGCTGTAGTAAGATTTGGTTGTAGAGAGCAAAGCCAGGTAATAATTTCAGGAATTCCCTGTTGTGAAAAAGTAAGTTGTCAGAATGATGGAGGCAGTAAATAAAGGGCCACAGTAGTGACCTAACTACATGAGCTGTGTGTTTTAATTTGTCTGCTCAATAATAAGATTCACATTCTATGAATTAAAAAATAATAATAATGAACATTATACTTACTTTCAAAATTTAGGCTCAGCTTCTGCTATCTAACCATTATCAGGTCAATGGGGGAGGTGCTAAATTTTCAGAAACAAATTGAACCAACACAATGATTTCTATTAGCTGGTTGCATGAAAGAGATTACCCTTAGTATCAAGCTGTTGCTTTCGGAAGTAGCCTATGAATAATTGTTTCTTCCATTATCAAATCTAATTGTTCTTAAAACCCTTTTGACCAGTCCCTCAGCCAATCTGCCAGGCTCCTTTTAATTACATTACCAGGCTGATAATCTTCTGATCAGGCTGATATTCTTAATTTTCAAAATACATTTTATTAATGATCAATGCATAATTAAAATAACTAGCTACTCTTTCAAAGCAAACTCAGCAATATACTCAACCAGCCATGTTTAAGGATGTCATATGTTAGATCATTAATTAAAATTCACAGTGGGTGAAGATTAGCAGGAAGAAAATGTCCAATTGGTTAAATCTCAGAGGATTTTAACCTTGTAAGAAATGCCTGATTCAACCAACTGGGCATGACTCCCCCACTGTGATTGCTAACTACAGAAGCTAAGAGATGGAGCCGGAGCCAGATTGGAGGATCTTGAAAAGTTATTTGTAAAATTCAGAAATACCATATTTTTGCTCACTAAATTCACGGCCATTAACTAAGCATCTAAAAGAACCATAGAAAATTAGGAAATACTTCTCATGTGTGTGAAGTATGTAACATATTAAGATTATGAAAGCCAAGAGCATAACAGGATTATCAGACTAAAATTCTCATTTTAGCATATCCTGCGTGTACGTGGAAGCTTACAAGCAACAACACCGTCCCAAAAGGAAAAGTTCTAGTTCTTAACACTAATGGGTCCAATTATGATAAAAATGAGGAACTTTATTTACAAATAATAAAAAACAGAAAAAATGCCACTTGCAAGGGCTTAAATTGGAATACTTATACAAAATAAGGGGATTAATACATTCCAGGGGCCTCATTCAATTGCGATGTGGGCAATTGAATAGGGCCCTAAATAAGCACATAGCATATTTTTATTAAAGAAGTTTTTAGTTAGTGAAAACCTTTTTGGATAGATGGTTGCTAACTAAAAACTTATTTAAAAAATATATGTTATGTGATTATTTGGGCCCTATTCAATTGGCAAAATTGCAATTGAATGAGGGCCCAGGAGAATAGAACCAGCAGCACACTAAAAGAGGGACGGTAATACCAAATTACTATCAGAACCTAAACAGAACCCTATGTCTCGATCGTGGAGACCTCCTATCTGAAGGGCTATGGTGTGCCCACTAGCTAGCTAAGTCCCTGTAGTAAAGGAGGCACTAGTAGGAAGAATACACACAACTTCTCTTAATCATGTAAAATATCTCCTCTTAAAGGGCCATGAATTGCCTCACCAACTGGCTAGATCCTATAATGAAAAGGGCTAAAACCAAAATACTAGACAAGGTAAAGCCATGTGTCTCACAATGGCGACTCTTTCTAAAGTGTACACCACAATGCTGCTAAGAATTACTAAAAAACTACTCCATGAAAATAGTCCTGCAAGGCAATTTTAGATAAAAAATTCACACTCATATAGCTAAAAACATAGTCACTTTTAGCCCATTTGTGAAACCCTCAATGCATCAATTGCATACTTATTACCTATAATCACCTCAAAATAGTAAGCTACTATTGTGGTCAAAGGCGCTAGGTTGGATAGCAAAGAGAAACAATTTAACACCTAGTATGCTTCCTTTTCAGGTCACTAGAGGGTGGGTAGGGACAGGGCAATACTTCTACTGAGAATATATGACCGAAAAAGTCACTAAAACGGTATCTGAATCAACATTTCTATTCTAAAAGTACATTTATGCAGTTACCTCTGCTTAAGTCACCTTACTATTAAGTATTTCTTTCATTGGCCATTTAATGATTATTGGCTGACATGGATAAGCCAATGATGTTTTATGGTATACTCTTTTGAAGTATTTGATAATGGGAAAAAAAATGTAATATGTGGATAAGTGCTCCATTCAGTTCTATTGAAAGCTCAGCAACAATGACATTTAAATTAAATGGATCCAGATACCATTGCAGCATAAAATAATTTTGCTCTCATAAGACCAATCAGTCAAAACAAATACACCTCTGATGGCCAACAGTAAAAAATAATTGCTTAATTTTATAATAACATTCCTAGAACAGTCCTGTATTTATTACATTCATTATTTCTATAATATTCTGCAATATCTCATTACTATTTATAAGAAAACGCTATACACTGCAAAACAGGTACATTTGATTGAAAATCCTGATACCACCCAATGGGAATTTTACACATATCTCAGTTTAACTGGTGGCTTCAGGGCATATATTGAATTAGGCCCAGTTAGCCTCATTATCCTGCAGTTGGTGGTATGAGTCATACATGCATATGGATATAATACCATAAACTGCATTAAATAAAGGTCTTTTTTTCCAATAACTTCAAGTAAATGCAAAAAGTAAATATAGAATATAATAAGTGCATTTGCTATTATAAATAATACTCTCTAACCACATCTTTGAAGTGACAGCTAAAATCTCTTAGTTTGAAGAGGAACATAGTAGGGATGCTGGCGTGTCTCCCAATAAATTCATTTTATCTGTCAGACCCTGCTGGGTAGACGTTATGAGTTGCTCTGCTTTCTTATTCCAACCCAAAAGCCCCACCTGCGAGTTTATTCAGCATGTTATGGGTGAGAATCTACAGAGACCTGCAATCTGTACAAATATGCAAGAACTATTTATTCTCCATGCACAGGTGACATTCAAAAATTATACGTTTGAGTTAGTTTATGTCAAATGAGGCCATTGAAACTGCTCGGCACCATCTGCACCATAGAGCAAAAATTCAAGCAAAAATTATATTCTCATTTGAAACCTGACAACCAATTAAATGCTCTGTGCATTTAGTTTTATGTTATTTTCAATAAAGTGTAAACAGGTTTTCAAATAATATATATATATATTTTTTTGTTAGAATGTTTAAAACAAATGCTTGAAAAAAACAGTTCCATGTCCCTTTAAGGAGGAGTTCCCACACCGCAACATACACTGAGCTTATAGACAGGGTGTTTAAAATTTTTGGTCCTTGCAGAACCCCCATCCCTACAGAGAAGAAGGCAACTGAAGAAATAACTTGGTTTAAGAATAGCTTTTTCCTTCACTTGATTTTGTGTACTCTATTTGATGAGTGATGAATTCCATGTCCTTTTAAATGGTCACTGTAAATGTCAGGGAAAGGGCTGTGAGCAGGTAGTCTACTACATGTTATTAAGTTAATAATTAAAAACTACTGTAACTAATAAAATAGTTTTAAAATTATTCTTGCCTGCCCGATGCTATGAGGCTGCTTCTACTTCTGTTCCTTTCATCTCATAGTTGTATAGTGGTTTAATTATTCAGTTCTGACTTATCTCTCCTTACCCGATGCTGGTTGTATTTTTCAACCATGTTCCTACCAATGTCCCTGGTGATGTCAATGCTTGTTTGTTTATTACATGATTTTCCACATTTCCAGTGTCTCCCAGACATGCAGGGAGGGAAGTGGAAACAACACAATCATATCAGGCAGGTGAGAGTTATCTTAAAGCTATTTTCTTATCACAGATAAATGCTTTATTGTTGGCTGAATAATCACACAATTCTTGAACTAACAAGTGTCGAACTAAGTGCTCACAGGCTTTTATCTGACTCTTGAGACCCAATCTATATCAACTATGTACCTGTGCAAACAAGGGTGCCCAACTGCAGCAGCTTTTTTTTGCACAGATTACATGGGGATCAAAATCCCTGTCCCTCCAAACCCGACTGTAATGTGGAGAACACGCATCAGGTCTGTTTGAACACAGCCCTGATGATGCTACTTTTCTCATGCAGCACTGCTGCCCAAACTACAGTACTATCACCTCCGTAGTCTGAGCAGCAGTCCTGAAAAGTAAAATCTTTTTCCCACTCCCAATATATATAGATCTGCCATTGGAAGGAGTTAACACCATAAGTGATCAGCATAGGTTTAAAACCCCACTGCCGATTCCCTCCTCCCTGGCAATTAGATCCCCTCCTCCGTGGCATAGGGATTGTATATGTGTGCCACAGGGATCCGTTAGGGACCCTCGTGGTAGGGGTTAACATTTAGGTGCCACAGAGGCCCTTTAATGGCATGGGGTTAATTTGTAGGTACAATGGGGAACTCAATGGACCCCCATGGTTATAGTTCATAGTGGGAATCTGTTGTGAGCAGAGGAGGTTCCTTTCACGGTGTGGGAGGAGGGAATACCTGGGGTTCACTCCTACTTGGGAGGGTAAAATCCATGGGATGTTTAATTTACAGTACTGTACATAAGGCAATCCTGGGGATCCCCAGGCTCATAGGGGTAGGGGTTTTAAGAGAGAATTGCTGGGATCCCTCAAGTTAGTGTGCTGGTGCACTTTTTTAACCCCTTAATTGTGTTGGATAAACGTAAGGCATCAAGGTGTTTTATGGGTCAGATGTTTTCAGTGATATTTTTCTGCCTCTATGGGTGGATCTGAGTATACATAAGTTTAGGTTGTGAAAAAGTGCTTACGCATACTAAGCCATGCTAAAAGCGATTTTGATTGCACGGAGGGAAGTTTGAATGTGACAGGTCACCATAACTTGGTAAAACTGAGCAATTTTTCATTGCGCAAAGAAAAATGGCTTAAATTTATTAGGACTTTACTTCTTAAAATCATATAAATAATATCTGTATGGGTCTGCCCACTACCCACAGTCAGTCAGTACTGCATAGTCATTGTCTGCAAACGCTGCAGAGGCCACACCCATACAGGGACTATTTATATGATTTTAGACAGTAAAAACATAGCTTTTAAGCTCTTCTAAAAAAAAACAAAGTTGTTGTTGTTTAGTCATTCAGTTGTGTCCGACTCTCCGTGACCCTATGGCCTGCAGCACTCCAGGTACAGTCACCGCCTCTCTGAGCTCAATAAAGTTCATGTTCATTGCTTCAGTGACCTCATCTATCCATCTCCGCCTCGGTCGTCAACTTCTTCTTGTGCCTTCAATCTTTCCTATCATAAGAGTATTTTCTATGGAATCCTGTCTTCTAATGATATGGGCAAAATATTTGAGCTTCAGCCTTCTGATGATAGCTTCCAGTGAACAGTTGGTCTTGATTTCCTGAAGTTGCTTAGAATCCCTTGGACTGCAATAAGATCCAATAAATCAGTACAACACCACAATTCAAAGGCATCAATAATATGGTGTTCAGCCTTCTTTATGGTCCAGCTCTCATATCCGTATATTACTACTGGGAATACTATAGTTCTAACTATGCAGACCTTTGTTGATAGTGTAATATCTTTACTTTTTACTAGCATGTCCAAACTTACCATAGCTTTACTCCCCAGAAGCACACATCTTTTCATTTCATTTGAAGAGATCTTGGATACCATGAAAATAAAAACTGTCACTGCCTCCACTTTTTTCCCATCTATTTTCCAGGAACTGATATTGCCGTTTGCCATGATCTTTGTCTTTTTAACGTTGAGCAGCAGGCCAGCTTTTGCATTTTCTTCTTTTACCTGCATTAATAGTTACTTTAGTTCCTCCTCACTTTCAGTAGTATCATCAGCGTATCTGAGATTGTTGATGTTTCTTGCAGCAATATTGATTCCGTCTTTGGACTCATCCAGCCCTTCTTTATGCATGATGTACTCTGCATATAAGTTGAATAAATAAGGTGACAATATACAACCTAGTCGCACACTTTTTCCTATCTTGAACCATTCTGTTGTCCCATGTTCTGTTCTGACCGTGGCTTCTTGGTCCAGATACAAATTCCTCAGGAGGTGGATGAGATGATCTGGTACTCCCATCTCCTTAAGAACTTGAAACATTTTGTTGTGATCCCCACAGTAAAAATCTTTAGAATAGTCTATGAAGCAGAAGTAAATGCTTTTCTGGAATTCTCTTGCTTTCTCTATTATCCAGCAGGCATTGGCAATTTGATCTCTTGTGCCTCTTCCTCTGTAGAACCCAGCTTGCACATCTGGTAGTTCCCAGTCCATATATTATTGGAGCCTGGCTTGTAGAATCTTAAGCATTACCTTGCTGGCATGTGAAATGCGTGCAATTGTTAAATAATTGGAGCACTCTTTGGCACTGCCTTTTTTGGGGATTGGGATGTAGACTGACCTTTTTCAGTCTATTGGCCACTGTTGAGTTTTCCAAATTTGTTGGCATAAGGCACGCAGCACTTTCACAGCATGTTCCTGTAAAATTTTGAATACCGTATATACTCGAGTATAAGCCGAGTTTTTCAACCCTTTTTTAAGGCAAAAAAGGGCCCCCTCGGCTTATACTCAAGTCACAATCCCCCCCCGTGTCTCTCTAACCCCCCTCCGTGTGTCTCTAACCCCCCTCCGTGTGTCTCTAACCCCCCTCCGTGTGTCTCTAACCCCCCTCCGTGTGTCTCTAACCCCCCTCCGTGTGTCTCTAACCCCCCTCCGTGTGTCTCTAACCCCCCTCCGTGTGTCTCTAACCCCCCTCCGTGTGTCTCTAACCCCCCTCCGTGTGTCTCTAACCCCCCTCCGTGTGTCTCTAACCCCCCTCCGTGTGTCTCTAACCCCCCTCCGTGTGTCTCTAACCCCTCTCCGTGTGTCTCTCTACCCCCCCGTGTGTCTCTTTCCCTCCCCCTCCTCAACCCCCCTCCTCCACCTAAACACCTCCCCCCTCTCCCCTCACTTAGGCCGGAGCACAAGCAGATAAGTGAGGGGAGAGGGGGGAGGTGTTTAGGTTGAGGAGGGGGGTTGAGGAGGGAGGTTGGGGTTGAGGGGGATTGAGGGGGGAGGTTGAGGGGGGTTGAGGTTGAGTAGGGGGGTTGAGGATGAAGAGGGAGGATGAGGAGGGAGGTTGAGGATGAGGAGGAGGGGTTGAGAAGGGGGGTTGAGGAGAGAGGATGAGGATGGGGGGTTGAGGTTGAGGAGGGTTGAGGATGAGGAGGGAGGTTGAGGATGAGGAGGGAGGTTAAGGATGAGGAGGGAGGTTGAAGAGGGTTATAAGGGAGGGGGGAAGAGACACAGGGAAGGGAGAGTGGAGAAGAAACACGGAGAGAGAGGGGGACACAGCAGGCAAAAGAGGGACACAGGGGGCAGCACATTTCCCACCTCGGCTTATACTCGAGTCACTCATTTTACCCAGTATTTTGTGGTAAAATGGGCGCCTCGGCTTATACTCGGGTCGGCTTATACTCAAGTATATACGGTAGTTCAGTTAGGATTCCATCAACTCCTGCATCCTTGTTATTAGCAAGGCATCCTAGGGCCCATATCACTTCACTCTCCAAGATGTCTGGCTCCAGTTTATTGGACAAACTATTGAGGTCATCACTGCTGTAAAGTTCCTTCCTGTATAGATCTTCAGTGTAGTCCTGCCACCTCTTCTTTATCTGATCTGCTTCTGTTAAGTTGCATGAAAGGTTCCATTGAGATACCCAATTTTCTTGAAGAGATCTCTCGACTTTCCTATTCTGTTATTTTCTTCTATCTCTTTACACCGATCTCTGTAGAAAGTCTCCTTGTTTCTTCGTGCTATCCTCTGGAATTCTGCATTCAGTTGGAGAAATATTTTCTTATCTCCACTAACTTTCACTTTCCTTCTTTCCTGGGATACTTTCAAAGCCTCATCATATAGCCAGTTTTCTTTATTTTGGGGATATTCTTTGTTGCTGTTTCCTGGATAATGTTACAAACTTCGGTGCAGAGTTCTTAAGGAATTTTATCTTCCATGTCTAGTCCCTTAAATCTATTATTTACTTCCACTGCATATTCACAAGGGATATTGTTTATTTCGTATCTGCTTGGTCTGATGATTTTCCCTCTTTTCTTCAGTTTAATTATGAACTTATAATTATAATTATTAATTTGCAATAAAAGGTTCGTGGTCATAGCCGCAGTCAGCTCCAGGTCTTGTTTTTGCTGACTGTATAGAGCTCCTCCATCTTTGGCTACAAAGTATATAGTCAATCTGATTTCTATATTGTCCATATGGTGATGTCCATGTATAAAGTCATATCAGAGGCTGTTGGAAGAGGGTGTTTTCTATGACCAGAGAATTATTTTGACAGAATTCAACTACTCTCTGACCTGCTTCATTCTGTACTCCAAGGCCAAGCTTGCTATTTTTTCCAGGTGTCCTTTTTTTTTCTACTTTAGCATTCCAATCTCCTATGATGACAGAAAAAAAACAAAGTACATACAACTAAATAAATGCATAGTTATACCTTCCACATTCCTTTAATAAAATACCAACATATAGATTATATCAAAAGTGATAAACATATATCATCATTCTTTTATAAATTGACCCTGTTTTTTCTAATGTAGCCTAAAGTAGAGTTATACTTATATTTACTGACTGTAAATCAGTCTAGGACTCACAGAAAAATAGCACCCTTTTGGCTTATATCGTTTTACCCACAACTAGTGATTTTTCTTAAAATTACCTTTATTATTTATATTAAAAAACATTTAAATACATTTGTTGAAAACAATTACATAAGCAAGGGACAGTGAATCATATGAAGATCTGGACGGCAACTCAGTGTGCCTTTATTGCCATTCAATTGAATGTGATCAGATAAGGAAACATAATCTCTCAGTGAGAATTAGTTTACACTTTCTCTCAATGCACTTGTAAGATAATAGCAGATCAAACACTCTTTTTACATGTGTTACTTTATGTGTAATTATGTTAATAAATTATCTTTTACATACCAAAACCTAATTAAGTAATGTATGAGAAAATGTTAGACACACTTTTACATGCCCTTAAAAGTGGGTAATATTTCATTAGCAGGGTGGGATAGGAATGGTATATATACGACATTCGGAAATATTTTCTGTCAAATAAACTAACATTGAAGTTTACCATTGAGCTATCAGTCAGCCTTTTCTGAACCACCAATAAAAAGTCATTATGTTTTTTTAATAAAAGATCATTGACATTAATTACCGATTTGCCCTGAGACAGTGGATTCATTGCCTTAAGTGCAGTCTCCCTGGATTGCTTTTTTGTGCATCCACAAACCAAGATTCTAATATTTTGTTAATGAAAATTGCCTTAAATGATTAATTAGGCCCTTGGACATTGGTTCCATTGTTTTAAGTACAGTTACTTGGGACTGAACATGCCTATTTTTTGTGTGAAGACGGCTGCACTGAAGACAGTAGAGTAGAACCTCAGTGGCTCTCTTTGTGGATGGATTAGAAAAACTGACTGAAAGCGCATAATGGTGAACCTCAATGTTAGTATACTGTAAGAACATGACATTTTATAAAATTTAACTACCGTAATAATTATTAAATATAGTTTTAAATTACAATATTTGGAATATCCACTGTGGCATTTTAACAACAAAAGGGCTAGGTACTTTGTTTCCCCACAATACCTCAGAATGCCGGAGTGCTTGTCAGAATTAAGCCTCAAACAATCAAGCATGGGAGAGTTACCCTCTTACTGTGGATTTTGGGAGAGGACTTTGCTTGATGGGTGCGCGTCTCCATCCTAATATATTATTCAATCCTGTAGTTGGCATACATTTAGACTAGCTTTGCTCTAATAAGAAAAAAACTTTATATTAGATATTTTTATCAGGCATAATAGAAATAGCTGAACAAGTGGTTCAATATTAAATCTAGAATATCCTGTCATGGATAAATGGAGAGAGGTCTCTATCATAGAAAGTGGAATATTGCTATATATAACAGAATTTGGAAACCTGGTTTGAGATCTGAATTAGATTGTGTGGTGAAGTGCCACCAGAGGGCAGAAGAGAGCTCTTCAAGACTTTTCCCCAGGAATGAGAGAGTTAACAACCTGCTCAAAAGGCAGGGGTGTGGCTGCAATCAGGACCAGCGGTCGCTGTCTCCAGGGGGGAAGCTGTTTGACAGTGCTGGAGCGTGGAAGTGTGCAGGACCGAAGTCAGAGGCTGCACTGAAAGCTAATGGAACAAAGCCAGAAGCTTTTAAGAGAAGGTACGCAGATGAGAGGAACAGAAAGTCCCTCAAGGTGATGACCGCAGGAGGGATCTGCTTTGGAAAGAGAGGCCGGAGATACAGAGCCTAAGAGAGGTGAGAGGAAAAGACACCTCTGCTACCGTTGTATGGACTGTATGTTTGCACGCCTACATAAGACAGTAAGGGAAACTACAGTTCAGTTATGCAGGGCTTCAATGAGAAGCTAGGACTTATTTTCTGTTTGGTTTTATTTTCTGTTGTATGCTGACAAATAAACAGCCCCAATCTACTAAACATTTAAAAGGCTCCAGAGTACTCCATTGTGGTGCTGGAAAACAAGGCACGGATCCTGAGAGTGGCAGTGAATGTGTCACATTTATGGTAGCAGTGGTGGGATAGTAAATTGTCTGTGTATAAGAAGACAGCCCACAGTACAGGATAATAATGGAGGAACTATTGAAAGCCCTGGCAGATGCCACTACATGCCAAAAAGGGGGCGGAGCTTGTCAGCAAGAAAGTCAGCTGAAAGGGCTGAAAGAAATTGCAGAAGACAGAGCCCTTGCTGCAAATGATGCTCGACTAAGAGGTGCTGCTGCATGTCTGAGAGAGGCCACAGAGAAATGGCAGAGACAAGCAGAAGAGGACCTAATCCGCATGCGTGAGGCCACAGAGAAATGGCAGATACAAGTGGAAATAGACAGAGTCCACATGAGAGAATCATTGGAGGCACAGAAAGTGCAGCTGCAGAAACTGAGGTCTGCAAATAATACTGTGGTTACAGAAGCAAGTGGAAGCATGAATCCTAATCGCTTCCTAAAGAAGATGACAGTTCAGGATGACGTTGACACCTATCTCCTGAACTTTGAGAAGATTGCCACTAGGGAAGGTTGGCCTAAACAGCACTGGGCCACAGTCCTGGGTCCCTATCTGTGTGGAGAAGCTCAGAGAGCATATTGTGATCTGCCTGAAGAAAAGGCTACAAATTATTGTATTCTAAAGGAAGAAATCCTTTTCAGACTGGGAGTGAAAACAGTACAGAGACTGCACTCCTGGGATTTTTTTGACAGACCGGCTTATTGCTATCCAACGAACATGCTTGTCTGCCCAAGTTTAAAATGCAGTTTCCCTGTTAAGGGAAGGCAAATCAAACCTGATGAAGAAAGAAGTCAGGAGTTAAAGACCTGGTGGATAGCAGAGCGAGTGCAACAAACCACCAAGAAAGCGTAAAAAAAGACTGCAGAGCAGGCGAGAGAGACTGCAGAGCAGGCGAGAGAGACGGCAGGAGCCGCTGCGAGCGAGACGGCAGGAGCCGCTGCGAGCGAGACGGCAGGAGCCGCTGCGAGCGAGACGGCAGGAGCCGCTGCGAGCGAGACGGCAGGAGCCGCTGCGAGCGAGACGGCAGGAGCCGCTGCGAGCGAGACGGCAGGAGCCGCTGCGAGCGAGACGGCAGGAGCCGCTGCGAGCGAGACGGCAGGAGCCGCTGCTAGCGAGACGGCAGGAGTCGCTGGTGAGACGGCAGGAGCAGCTGCAAGTGAGACGGCTGAGAGCGCCGCAGAGAGCGCCACTGTGACGGCTGGGAGCGCCGCAGAGAGCGCCACTGTGACGGCTGGGAGCGCCGCAGAGAGCGCCACTGTGACGGCTGGGAGCGCCGCAGAGAGCGCCACTGTGACGGCTGGGAGCGCCGCAGAGAGCGCCACTGTGACGGCTGGGAGCGCCGCAGAGAGCGCCACTGTGAATGCTGGGAGCGCCGCAGCGAGCGCCACTGTGACGGCTGAGAGCGCAGCAGAGAGCGCCACTGTGACGGCTGAGAGCGCAGCAGAGAGCACAAGTGAGATTGCTGAGAGCGCAGCAGAGAGCGCCACTGTGACGGCTGAGAGCGCAGCAGAGAGCACAAGTGAGATTGCTGAGAGAGCAAAAGAGACCGATGATGCTGATAAAGTCATTGGGGAAGAAGGGAACCCAAACAGATGCGGAAATCTTGTGGACAAGAGCGAGGAGAAGGCCTCCATAAGAGACCTGGACAGACACAGCCACCTGTCCTTGGTGAATACTCCTGAGCGGGAGAGTACTAGAGAAAGAAAGTGCCTGACAAAGATCTCTGACCTAGAGAAAGGGGAGACCAAGTGGAAGAATATGGCCAGTGTTCTTAGAAAGGAAGAATGTCATAAAAATTATAAAGAAACTGGAAATCTTTCCAAAATAAAAGATAAGGAAGAAAAGAGTCTGGAGATTGAGATGGAGAAAGACAAACCACTGTCTCTGAGAGAACATATGAAGCAGGGCATGGAGGTGTGTCCTTCTAAAACTATTAAGTGTCTCGAGAGCGTTCTGTCTCAGTTTGCCATAGAACAAAGTGCTATGGATAAAGAGAAGCAAGACGGGAAACAAGTAAAGCAAGGAGTACAGTTGAACTCTATCCCAGTGGGTTTCAAAAAGCCGGAAGTAGAAGACAGGCAAGTTGCTACTGAAATTAAGGGGATCAGGATGATGCCAGGTTATATTCCTGAATGGAGAAGGAAGCCTGTGTTTGAGGACAGCAGAGTGTCCTATAGGAAGAAGACACCGATGTCTAATTGGGAGCAGTGGAAGAGTCCCCCCAAGTACAAGATGAATGAGAGAATTATGCAGAAGCGGCTGCACAGTGGCGAACAGGTGAAACGAGACCTCCCCACTGACTTTATATCCCAGAGGGAAGCAGCTGCAATAGAAAAGGAGCTCCTGTTCCATACTCCAGAAAAGCAGAGGGTGAGCACACTCCCTGATATTGAGGCACAGTTGAAGCAGAGTGGAGTTGAGACTAAGTCCGATCTTCAGGAACTGTGTGCACAAGATGCTACATTGAATGCAGAGCGATACTTGCAGAAAGCTCATATGCGAGGCATAGCTAAGGAGCTTGTACAAGAAAGACAGAATGGTGAAGAAAACACGGCTGAGCAGACAAAGATATTCGGGGAGGACCTGATAGAAGAGTCAGAGGAGATTCCTGAATTGAACATACAGCAAAAGATCCAGTACAAGCAGAGTGAACTGGATTTGCAACAAACTAATGAGGAGAAACTGCGGCTGAAGGAAGCCAAAGACGATGAAAAGCTGGATGCCTTGGAGGCAAAGCAAGTGGACAAGCCACTGAAAGAAGATATAATACGGATGAAGGCTGAGGATGCCGGAAATAAAAGTGTTTCCCAGGAATCTAGGATTCAAGAGGCCACTAAGAAGTGTACTGGCCTATCTGCTGAGTGTCAGCCTGGAGTTGGTGAACAGCTGGAGATATTCCAGCAAAACCCAACAACTGAGCGAACCTTCCTGGCAGAGGTAGAGAGTTGCAGACCTTACAGGACTGAAAGCACAGTGGTAACGAGTAGTCCTGCTGTGAACCGCAAGAAAGAGGAGGTGCGGACCCAGGCACAAGAAGCAGCCCTGAGAGAGGACATGCTTGTGGAGCCTCTTAAGGATGCTGTACCAGAAAAGAATAAGATGATGGGTCTAAAAGAAAAGGTGCATCTGGTGAAAGACAAGGTCACAGAAACCTGTGATGTACCCCCAGGGAAGCGACTGTATGGAGAAACATACTCTCATACCAAAGTACAAGAAGTACTTTTCAAGGGTCCCTGGGGCAGGACACTCGGAGAGATGGGCGGGCCGGTGTCCTACCCTCAAAGGTAAAGTGACAGCAGGCCGAACGGCAAAGAAAGCAGAAAATATGAAGTGAAAGGAAGAGCGGGAAAAAGAATTGTCTCTTCACCCAGAAAGAAAACACGGTTCCAAGGAAAGACAAAGGAATTTGAAAGCAGTGATGAAGAAGGTAAGCTGCGAAATGGAAATGATGATGATGATGATGATGATCCTAACGAAAGAGTATTGGAGACCCTACAGAAAGGTCTGAAGGGAGCCCGACAAGCTCAAGCGGTCACGGAGGTTGACCAAGAGTTGTACAGATCGACCAAAGAGAACCAGCTGCTATATGAGCCAGACACAAGTACCGAAATGGGTGAGTTGAAAGCGCAAATGAAGAAAGTGGAAAAGTGTGCAAGGTATAAAGCAGCCAAAATTCCTACAATGGAGAATACCCTCAGCGATGGAAGACCAGAGGTGTCACAGATGTCGCAGAGTGAAGTTAGGGATGCCAAGATACAAGTTGAGGCTCCGAAGATTCACGGAGCGATAGTGAACCAAGAGGTCACGATCACTAGCAGATCGCAGGAGGTACCAAAGAGAACACTGATGATACAGAGGATGCGTTGGATTGTGGATACGGCCTCACGGCGTTGGACGCTCAACCCCATGGTGTCGAGCTGGGGTGGGGGATATGTGGTGAAGTGCCACCAGAGGGCAGAAGAGAGCTCTTCAAGACTTTTCCCCAGGATTGAGAGAGTTAACAACCTGCTCAAAAGGCAGGGGTGTGGCTGCAATCAGGACCAGCGGTCGCTGTCTCCAGGGGGGAAGCTGTTTGACAGTGCTGGAGCGTGGAAGTGTGCAGGACCGAAGTCAGAGGCTGCACTGAAAGCTAATGGAACAAAGCCAGAAGCTTTTAAGAGCAGGTACGCAGATGAGAGGAACAGAAAGTCCCTCAAGGTGATGACCGCAGGAGGGATCTGCTTTGGAAAGAGAGGCCGGAGATACAGAGCCTAAGAGAGGTGAGAGGAAAAGACACCTCTGCTACCATTGTATGGACTGTATGTTTGCACGCCTACATAAGACAGTAAGGGAAACTACAGTTCAGTTATGCAGGGCTTCAATGAGAAGCTAGGACTTATTTTCTGTTTGGTTTTATTTTCTGTTGTATGCTGACAAATAAACAGCCCCAATCTACTAAACATTTAAAAGGCTCCAGAGTACTCCATTGTGGTGCTGGAAAACAAGGCACGGATCCTGAGGTGGCAGTGAATGTGTCACAATTGTTACTTTGATAATACCTCAATAAAGAACATAATGCTATTTAGAATTTCCCAGTAGTTTAGATGGCTGTGTATCTTCCCCTGGCATTCATGCTTGTGTTATTTTTGGTAAACAAAAACCTAGATAGATGTATCACAATTATTTAGCTGCACATAAGATAGACTTTTGGATTTGTTGTTTGGTATAAACAATTGTGGTATCATGACTAGATTCTTTTTTTTCCAATACAAATAAATATATACTTTTTGGACCTACTTTTTACATGGCAGCATGTAGAAAGTCCCAGTTGTAGGATTTCCAAAAATCCACAAACCAGGCAACCCAGGGAGACCAATTGTTACAGGTATGGACACACTGACTGAACAGATATCTGGATTTGTTGAAAACATCCTTAAACCATTAGTCAGTAACACCAGTAGCTATATACAAGACATCACTAGCTTTCTCAACAAACTCAGTCAGATTAAAGACCTACCTGCTAACACACTACTTGTCATCATGTATGTAGAGTCTCTTGATGGCAACATACCACACAAAGATTGCACTGAGGCATACTTTAAGTTTCTTTCAACACACAATCAAAATTATAAATATAACCCTGATGTTATTGCTAAACTAATAGAATATATCCTTACCCACAACTATTTCACTTTTAACAAAGATACCTACTTACAGATGATGGGGACTGCCATGGGTACCAAAATGACTCCACAATACGCCAATCTATATATGGTCAATCTTGAAGAAACATTTTTATCTATATCCATTTACAAACCATACAGATACTACCGTTAAATAGATGACCTGAGACTTTCACAGTTCATTCAACACTTTCCATCCATCTATAAAACTTAAAATAGATTTCTCTACAGAACAGGTAAACGTTCTAGACCCTACCATATCCATCACCAATGGCACACTCCACTCATCTGTATATAGGAAACACAAAGACAGATGCAGATCCCTTCACAGCGCCAGTTAGCATCCCTCCCACACTAAACAAGCCATCATCCATAGTCAAGCTATTAGATACCATCGCATATACTCAAACACTTGAGACTGTGACAATAATTTAAAAAATTGTCTGAATCTTTCAAACAGAAGGATTGCAAACCCTGTATTATTACCTAGAAAATAACCACTGCCATCAAAATACCCAGAGAACACCTATTAAAATAGAAAATAAAAGGAACCACTTCACAAATACCTGTAGTGACCACATACAATCCAGTTTTAGAGAAAATACGGAAAAAGATTTTCAACCATGACTAACCAAAGATGCACAATTAAAATATATATTCCCCAAACCTCCCAACCTTGCATTTAAACAACCACCAAATCTAAAAGAAAAACTTGTAAGCAGAAGATTGGGCAATACAGAATTGAGAAGGGAAAATGGAACTAAACCTTGTAACAAACATGCCTGTAAGTTATGTCAACACATTTGTAATGATGACACAGCCACACATAACAAGACTTATAACATCAAAGGATCATATACATGCATATCCTTCAGTGTGGTTTATATAATACAATGTACTTTGTGTGAAACAGGCTGTTACATTGGAGAACCCAGCTAAAAACTGCACGTAAGGATGAATTTACACAGACATTGAATAAGAAGGTAAAATTAAGACAATTATTGTTACCCAGTTAGGAACCATTTTAGCCAGAATGATCATTTCGTCCAAAACCTAAAAATCAAAATACACAGAGGAAAATGTATTAACATGCAGGAGAGAAAAGTATTTGAAATAAAGATCATCACATTCTTCAACACTAAACTTACAAGACCTAATATGTACTTGGGTTTGTAACACGCTATCACATTTTCTTGTGAAGTTTTCTGCTTTTACTGTAGCAGGTTTGCCACTCTTGGTGAGGTGTTTGTTCAACAGGAAGGATGTCTCTGTGCACTACAGTGCTCTGTTTTATATATTTTATGTATATATTTTATGTATATACTAGTGACTTGCCCATCAAAAAATTACGGTCAATAACATATGAAGCCATGGCAATGCTGTTTGGCACACAATGTTAAGCTTTTTATACTCTAAGGACCTTTGGCGCTCATTGCAAGACTCTCCTCACGTGTCCTTAGGCTCCGCTCTACATTTTTTTAAATACTAAGGGCCTCATTCAATTGCTATTTTGCCAATTGAATAGGGCTCTAAATAAGCACAGAGCATATTTTTTACAGAAGTTTTTAGTTAGTGAACTTCTATCCAAAAGCAAGGTCTTCACTAACTAAAAACTTCTGTCAACAAAATATGCTCTGTGCTTATATACAGACATATTCAATTGGCCAAATCGCATTTGGATGAGGCCCTAATTAATGAATGAATTGAATAATAAATGAATATAGTTTACCTTTTTGTAATAATATGTGTAACAATCAATAGCCTGAAGAGGTAACAATCTCTTTTGATTGTCGTGCAGGATATAATGTCCAGTTAGACTGTCGCTGGTCTGAGGAGATAGTTTTATGAATGTCCCAACTGTGTATTAGAAATAGGATGCGGGCGAGAGGACAAACCGTTGGTTTGTCTAATGCGCTACTTTAGATGCGTAATGTTGTTACTTGCAAGTTAGGGTTGTAAAATATCGTTGTTTGTCTATATGCTACGTGGTTCGCGAGCATTTGCCATCCTTTGAAATAGTGTATTTTGTACCTTGCACATTCCTGGGTGAAAGTGGTATGCGGTTGGCGCTGTTTTGCGCGGTCCAGGGTCGTGTAGCCTCGTTTTCATTTTGTTTGGTGAAACTCTGGAAAATCAACTTAAATTTGCTTTCCACCTCACTCCCAGGCGTCCTGGCTGTTCTCCCGTGCTGTGTGTGATGTTTTTTTTTTTTTCTATTTCTTGTGTTTTTCGTGTTTTTGGTTTGCGTGGTTTGGCCGTTAATTTCATATTTTTCCTATCTCGTATTTTTTTTTTCGAAGTCCCTCGTTTGTCAACTACTTGCAGCCTAAAGTAATCCAGCATTTCCTAAGTGTTTGTAGGCTAAGTCCCGCGTGTGTCATTGCCTCCACTGCTCGCCTCGGGGCTCATCACCTAAGTAGTATGCACCATGCAAAGCGTGACAAAGTCTCGTAGTTCGACAATTATAATATGTGATTGGTGTATATGTGTATATAGTATGTGTATACAGTATATGTTTCCTAAACTATGCTGTGTTGATTCCCCCTATATGTATTTACCTGACGATGTCAGATGCTGTCTCCACTCTCTCTGCATTGCTGTTTTTATTCAAACTGAGGGTTTCATCTCATGTTAGTATTGCTTCAGACTTGATAAAGAGAGGTTGAACCTCTCAAAAGCTTGTCAGTATAAATGAGGAGTTTGTCACATATAAATGTTATCACATTATACTGCAATACTCATTATTAATCTATATATATATATATATATATATATATATATATATATATATATATATATATATATATATATATATATATATATATATATATATATATATATATTTATATATTATATAAAATATATTGTGACAAGGAGGGCCATACAAGACTGTTCATCAGTAGAATTTCACTTTTCATCAAAATGACAGGAGGCAACTTTCAATGCATTTTTCAAATTTTACTGATAGTAAGTGCTAGTTTACAAACATAAATTAAAAAAATAATGGAAATAAAACCTAGCTCTGTCTGAGCACTAGCTTTACTCTTGTTAGTTCCCTCATTAACAAAGAGCTGCCATTCTGCTAAATCAGAATGGAGCCAAAAACATATCACCAAAAGTCCACATAATATAAAGTCACTGGCCTGTATTTCTTCTTACATCCAGTGCAGCAGATCTCTCTGTATCTTTTTCTGCTGTAGCTCCTTGGCAATGCCAACAGCTCCAATATAGCAGTCCACCTTCCTCTCTGTGGCTGTATTGATTGCTTCTCTGCTCAGGAAACACTGTTTACCATTCCTTTGGTCACCAGTACTCATGTAACGGAGCTGGAACACGCCGTCCTATATCTCCGCTGGTATACAGTAAAATACCCACGAAGCACTACAGTTTCACCATTCCCGACCTCCCATATTGGACGACACACAATTTGGGAGTCAAATGAATACGGACTTTATTTACCTTTACAGAAATATTTATACATCTCTTTGGCTACAGGTAATACACATAGAGAGAACAATAGGTGGGGTCACACCTCCCAGGGACTAGCCGGCTACTTTGATTCAATAACAGACATTGATAAGATAATGCTTCTCTTTGTTCCATCTTTCACAATGTGAACACTTTACACAATAGGGCTCTCCTGCCTCTAGGAGACCCTAATAGGATTATGTATTCTGCTAGGTGTCTGTAATATTCTGAGCTAATATCCTGCAGAGCATCAACCAACATACATATAATATAACAGTAGGATCATATTTTAACCAAGAATTAAATAACCATAAAACAGGGTAAAACAGTGATGGGTTCCGTTACACACAAATCCTCTGCTCTCACAATCTCTCCTTTTGGTTCTGCAGATACACACAGGCAAGTTTCTCTATTTCTTAAAGTTCCACACTCGCAGCGGTCTGTGACTTCCAGTGCTAGCAACTATATATTGCCTGCAAACAAGCAAATGAGTGAGGAGGAGATTTCTTAAAATAAATAAATAATTGTAAATTGGACCTGCAGAAAGGGTGGGCTCAGATTATAGAGATTCATGCACAGCAGAGAGAGAAACAGCAACACTCTAATGTGTATCTTTACTCTCAATGGAATAAATCACATATAATAGTTGTGGATTTTATGAATCTTGGTCATGCAATGTTAAATATTGCCATAGGTGCTGATCGAACAACGCAAGCAGCGGCACTCATCGCAAAAATTCAGCAAAGGAGAAAGACACAGGGGAGGGAGATGGTGGAAAGAGACACAGGGCTGAGAGATGGAGGAAAAAAACATGGGTGGTATAAGGAAAAACAAAAGACACAGGGCAGGGAGAGGAGGGAGATTTAGAAACAGATACAGGGGTCAGAGAGTGGGTAGAGGCTCACGATGAGCGCCAAAGGTGATAATTGCGAAGCATGAAAGTTGTGGGTTGCCAAGGCCTGCAATGACAGGCAAGTAGCTAGTCTGTATATAAAATAGGGTATATAATCGTGAACGGACCCCGAGACATTTCTCCAATGTAAAATCTTAAAATCTGCACCTGAAAAGATTCTTGGATGTAAGGATAAGCAGCAGGAAAATTTTAAGATCATACATAATCTTTAGTGTTGTCAGATCTAACAAAATTCAAATGTCTCAATAGAAACAATATATACAAAGAAAGATAAATATGAACACAGGTATTTAGCAATTCCTATAAACATAGATTATATATATATATATATATATATATATATATATATATATATATATATATATATATATATATATATTGTGATCAGGATGGCCGCGTATAGTGGTGGTTTTTTAAATCAAAGGCGGATACCTTCTTGGAAGTGCAGCAAATCGGTTTATTTACAGAAAGAAAAATAACAGCGGTAGCTGTAGCTCTGCTTAATATAACGAAAAAATAAATACTACTTCTCCGTGAGGTGGGAGAATGCCAACTTGTGGCCAGGTTGAGACAGTCCTTTAAACTTGGGGAGTCTGCCACCTGGTGGTCAGCTTGTAAACAGTCCTTGAACTTGGGAACTGCCCCCCCTTGTGGCCAGCTTGTCAACAGTCCTTTAAGCTGGGGAGACTGCCCCCTTGGGGCCAGCATACGATTAGTCCTTGAGACTGGTGAGAGTGCCACCTAGTGGCCAAGATACGAACAGTCTCTTATCCATTTGAAAATGCCAGCTGGTGGCTAGAAAACAAACAGTCTCTTATTTGGTTGAAAATGCCAGCTGGTGGCTAGAAAACAAACAGTCTCTTATTTGGTTGAAAGTGCCAGCTTGTGGCTAGGAAACAAACAGTCTCTTATTTATGGTGGGTGAAGCATAGGGCCCACCCTTCTCTCCCTTATGCTTCACCCCAGGGACCCTTGTCACCCTCTGGGGATGAGGGACTATTACTTAATCTCAACGCACTCTACTCTCTGGGGCCTTTGTGCTTCTTATCCTCATATGGTGAAAACATGTATCTGTCACCAACCTTTTTATCCCTTGTTGCATTCAGCTTCTTAGGGATGGGGTCTTTCATTAATCCTTGCTCAGTGGAAAATCTCCGATACCACAGAAGTCTTTTCTGTGAACCCACTCTGGAATACAGTGGTCTCTCTCTCAGGCTCTGGTACACAGCAGGTCTCCTTGCTAGGCCTCAGCTTCTGGCTTTTCCTCTCACACCTCCCAGGTCAGAGCCTAATTAGCAATATTCTCCAGCAGCCCACACCCCTCTCCTTACTGGGACTTCCTGGGGTTTTTGTTGTGTAGCACTGGACCAGGAGGAGTCAAGTGCCTTAACTCTTTGAGAGCTGGACACAAGGAGCGGTACAGCCTATGGCTTATGTACCGGTACTCTATGATTTGCCCCCGATTTCTCCTTACATTCTCACAATATATATAAACATAAATATATATATATATTTGTAGTCCAGTCCATCTCCCTGTGGAGCAGGTGGTGTGGCCAATAGCAACAACTTCACTGTCTACTAAGAGGGCCAAAACAGAACTGTAAGAATTACTGGTTCAGCTTTTGGATCGCTTCTCAATCCTTTGTCTAAGATCAAGGGTAGTACCTTCTCTGAAATGGCGGGTGAATGGCGCCACTTGTCAAGTAAGAGGGAAACATTGTTCTAGCCAGGGGCCAAGTAGGCATGTATGCCCTGGGCTTAGGAGAAGAACCGGAATCACTCTCTCATCATAGCATTGAGCACACCCTTTAAAGCACGTTGGGCCCCCCAGCAAGGACCTTCTGGTTTGTGGGGGGTCACATATTTTTGTTTTTGCTCCCAGCTTACTGCTTGGGGTGCACTTTCACACTTAGCCAGAGAGCACTTAGTCAGAGAGCCTAATGAGAAGAGTCTCTCTAGCATTGCACTAAGTCAGATGGGGTAGGTGGCAAATGCCCCATCAGATGCTGGCACCATCACTTATTTATTTTTGGCACCTGATTTTTTGGCACGTTTTCAGATATGGATACAGATTTTTCTTTATATAAATATACTGTATATATAATTTTAAGTTTTAAGTTTTTTAACTTATTTTAGATGTTCAAATGTAAACACAAATGTCCTATTTATTTACTGTATGGTAGAGGGCTTCTATCACTCTTTTGTCCACCATATACTAAATGATGATGTGATTAATAGCATTCACACAAATCTATATTGCTGGAGTTAGGCACCAGCCCCACACTGATGAGATCCATTTAAGATTGAAACAGCTGTTGGTCGGTATGTCTCCTAACAAAGCGCAATCTATCCTATGCTATGCTTTAAAGCTGTGTATTACAGCAGGCATATACTTAAAATGAGCTATTTTAAAATTGTATTGGATCAAAAAGTGAAACCTTTGTGGGCTCATCTGCATGTCCCTGCCCAGGTTCCATGAATGCAATGTAATAACTGTATTTAATTTATATATATATATATATATATATATATATATATATATATATATATATATATATATATTGAAGAGTGAAGCAGCCATGAATGTCCAGTAACCTATAATTTAGTAATTATTAATCAATATATATATATATATAGATAAATAATGAGTATTGCAATATAATTTGATACCTTTTGTATTGGACAAACGTTATATTTATAATGACGAGCTTTCGAAAGGCTTAACTCGAGAGGCTCGTCATTATAAATATAACGTTTGTCCAATACAAAATCTATCTAATTATATTGCAATACTGCAATAATTATTGCAATAATTATTAATCTATATATATATATACTAGCGACTTGCCCGTCAAAAATGACGGCAATAAAAACTAAAGCCTGGCAATGCTGTTTGCCACACAATGTAAGCCTCTCCCCCTCTACTTTACTGGCCTTGTGATGAGCGCCTTTGGCGCTCATCACAGGCCTTGCAATGAGCCCCTTTGGAGCTCATTGCGAGTCTCTCCCTCTGTCTACTTCCTCCCTCGTGTCTTATTTCCCCCCTCCTCTCCCTCCCTTGTGTCTCCTTCCACCTCGTCTACCTCCTTTGTATCTCCTGCCCCCCTGTGTTTTTACCTCCCTCTCCCTCCCGTGTCTCTAAACCCCTCCCCTGTGTCTCTTTCCCCCTTCTCCCTCCCATGCATCTCTCCCCCCCCCCTGTGTCTCCCCCAACCCTCCCCTGTGTCTGTTCCCCCCTGGCCTGTGTCTCTTTCCCCCTCCCCCTGTGTCTGTTACGGCCTTCCTCGTGTCTCCATTTCCCTCCCTTGTGTATCTTCCCCCCTGCACTCTCTCCCCTGTGTCTCTTCCCCCTCCTCTCACTCCCCTGTGTCTCTTCCCCCTCCTCTTTCTGTGCCTCTTCCTCCCTGTCTCTTCCCCCTCACCCTCTGTGTCTCTCCCCACTCTGTGTCTTCCACCCTCTCCCTCTGTGCCTCTTCCCCCGCCTCTCTCTGCGTGTCTCGCCACTGTGTCTCTTCACCCCTTCCTCTGTTCCCCCCCCTCTGTGCCTCTTTCCCCCTCTCTCTGTACCTCTTCCCCCCTTTCCCTCTGTGTCTCTTCCTCCCTCACCCTCTGTATCTCTCCCCCCTGTGTCTCTTCCCCCCTCTCCCTCTGTGCCTCTTCCCCCCTCTCCCTCTGTGCCTGTTCCCCCCTGGCCTGTGTCTCTTTTCCCCTTCCCCCTGTGTCTGTTCCCCTCTTCCCCCCCCCCCCATTTCCCTCCCATGTGTATCTTCCCCCTGTTCTCCCTCCCGTGTGTCTTTTCCCCCTCCTCTACCTCCCCTGTGTCTCTTTCCCACCTATCCCTCTGTGTCTCTCCCCCCTCCCTCTGTGTCTCTTCCCCACTCTCCCTCTGTGCCTCTTCCCCACTCTCCCTCTGTGCCGTGCCTCTCCCCCCCCTCTTCCCCACTCTCCCTCTTCCCCCCTCTCCCTCTGTGCCTCTCCCCCCCTCTTCCCCACTCTCCCTCCCCTCTTCCCCACTCTCCCTCTGTGCCTCTTCCCCACTCTTCCCCACTCTTTCATCTGCTCTCGCTGCGCGCAAGCGCGGCTCGCGCCGCGCTCTGCGCATGCGCGGCTCGCGACGCGCTCTGCGCAATGCGCAGCAGTTTATCATTGTCAAACTGCGATTCATCTGAAGCGTGACGACGAATCGCAGTTAGACAATTATAATATGTGATATATATATATATATATTGATTAATAATTACTAAATTACTATATATATATATATATATATATATATTATATCACATATATAGTTGTGAGCGTACGGGTCGTTGCTCACGCTTGCGGGCTCGCGAAGCGAGGGCCGTGGCTCGCGCAGCGAGCCGCGGCCCTCGCGTAGCGAGGTCACTGGGCAAGGGCCTCAGTTGCTGGCATGGAGCGCCGAAGGCGCTCCATGCCAGCAACTGAGGCCCCTCGCGAAGCGAGGGCCTCAGTTGCTGGCGAGGTCACTGGGCACGGGCCTCAGTTGCTGGCGAGGTCACTGGGCAACTGAGGCCCCTCGCAAAGCGAGGGACTCAGTTGCTGGCGAGGTCACTGGGCAAGGGCCTCAAACCCGGCCCTCGCGAAGCGAGGGCTGTGGGCAAGGGCCTACGTACGGGCCGTTGTTCACGCGGGCTCGCGTAGCCTCTTCCGGGTCACTGCGTGTCTGATCGGCCGCTCTCGGTGCCCCCGTCCCGGCCTCATATGATGCTGCAGTGCCCGGACAGCACCAGGTGAGCTGGCCCGTTGCGCACCGGCAACTGAGTGAGCCCGCTACCCTCCCATCACCCTGTGTCCAAGGCCCAGTGTTAGGAGGCGGCGCTCCGAGCCTCTTCCAGGTCACTGCGTGTCTGATCGGCCGCTCTCGGTGCCCCCGTCCCGGCCTCATATGATGCTGCAGTGCCCGGACAGCACCAGGTGAGCTGGCCCGTGGCGCACAGGCAACTGAGTGAGCCCGCTACCCTCCCATCACCCTGTGTCCAAGGCCCAGTGTTAGGAGGCGGCGCTCCGAGCCTCTTCCAAGTCACTGCGTGTCTGATCGGCCCCTCTCGGTGCCCCCGTCCCGGCCTCATATTATGCTGCAGTGCCCTGACAGCACCAGGTGAGCTGGCCTGCACACCGGCCATATACTCTCCCATCACCCTGTGTCCAAGAAATGTACAACAGGTGTAACCCGGCAATGCAAAAGCCTTCCCTACTGGAAGCAATTTAAACACATACCCAACATATTAATATGGTATCTTAGATATATATATATATATATATATATATATATATATGCGTGTATATATATATACGGTATATATATATATATATATATATATATATATGTGTGTTTTTATATATATATTTATATATAGTGTGTGTGTATATATATATACAACACGAAACAGAAACTGCGACCCTCACAAACTTTACCTCGCAACGCAAACAACATACGAGACACGTTACCACTCATTACGACCTCGCACAAATCGCCCGCAACCCGCGACCATGAACAAATTCAAAACACAATAAATACACACAGCACATACATAAAATTTTATTTTACGCCAATGCGGAAGTACACAGCTACGCTAACGGTTTGGTCTTGCGCACGCACACTATTACACTGCACACATTCATCACGCTTACACAGCAGCTCCACACCACAAATGCTGCAGCAACATCAAAACACATTGTCAGCTCTTCAAAACAATGCTTCAAAATACGTAAAGTATATTCATTTATTAATGTATTATATATTTATTATTATACACCAAACAGCATTAGCTAACTTACAATTTCATTGCCGTCATTTTTTGACGGGCAATTCGCTAGTATATATATATTCCTCAAGTCCTTAAGGTCGGGGGAACTGAAGGCTTCTCTGGAACACATGCATCACAAAGCACAAGACTCCACTAGGATACACCCCGCTTCTCATACGTCGGTCGAAAGGTCAGGAGTATACTTTCTGAAACAGTGAGATTTCTAGAGGACCATGGTCTTAATTATGTTTACTAGTGTATTGTTTTTAGATGCCACTGAGGCTGCCCCAATTCTGAATGAGTGTCCAGAGTAGAAAAAGTAATGGTGCCCAAGTCTGGTGAGGATGTCTCTGATGTAGTGAACAAAGGTAGTGGTAGATAGAGGTTGGCTGGATGAAAGAGGGGTTTAGAAAATAGAGTGTCGTTGAGGGTGCAAGGGGTAGATACGGTTACCAAAGGTTTTAAGTGGGATTATAGGAAATAGTGATGGGAGCTGTTAGTTTTAGTGAAGGGGAGTTTAAGATTGCAGTGATCTTCTATGAAGGGGAGGACTTGTCTAGTGAGATACCTGGTTTGTGATGCAGTGAACTAACTGGTCTTAAGAACCCATACTCATACCCAGAACCCATCAAGACAGTTGAGTGGCAGCTCTGACGGTGAGAAAAATGCTAGGCCCAAAAAGATTGTGCGATAGGGCTGTCATGATCTGTTGAAACAAGTAATTTGTGATAGGTGATCTAGATGCAAGACCCTTGGGAAACAATTTATATGAGGAGGGGAAGGATTCAATAAGAAACTGAGATGAGTGATACTGAACTCCTGTCAGATAGGTCTGTATTGTATTGTGTTGAAGATGCAAAGGCTATAAATGTTGGTAGAGTTAAATGAGGAGAGATCTTTAATTTAACAGTGAATGTCTAGAACAACATCCAGGAGTTGGAAAGTCTGTTTCAAAGAGGCAGCAAGGCCTTTTGAAATGGTGAAGCGGGCTTGGTGGAGCAGAGGTTCAAGAGTAGGGTTGAGAGTGGGTAGGTTGGAGTGATATAATAGTGTATCCTGGTGGATTGGATATGAATCCTGAGGAGAGAACAATGACATTTGAGGAATGGTACCATGGATATATTGGTGCAGGGCATTAGGCCATAGTGCTGCGAAGGTTTACGGCTTTGAGGTAGTATTTGAAGGAGAATATGACGCATCAAAGTGATGTGACTGAAGTGACGAAGAAAGATTTACTGCTCCATGACTGGAGGAAAGTCTTTTATAGTGCTAGATACCTAGCAAGGTGATGTTGGATTGATGGATGAAAGAGCCAGCCATGTGGAGCAGTAAAATTGCTAAGAAGTGGTCTTCATTGTGGTAGGATTTGCATGGCATAGTTGGGGTGACCTAGGAGGATCTGCATTTTTTTAAGCATGCATCTCTTAGTGAATGAGTTGGAGGCAATTCATTATTTCAGTAGCTCCATTTTGCTTGTTGATAGGCGAGACACCCCGAAATACCAGGCAATTCTACCCTGAACAGGAGAAACAGCAAACCCCAGACCCGTTTCGGCCTTTATGGGCCTCGTCGGGGAGGTGCAGCTGAACTCAGGGTAGAATTGTCTGGTATTTCGGGGCTGGCTCACTCTTTTGAGTGGGACCAGACTGATATACTACAGGATATTTCTCCCTATGAAGGGCGCAAGTGAGCTAAAAGAGGTTGCTCTCAGAGTGGCTTATCATGGCTATAGAACTAACCTATTAAGGTTGGTTCATTCTCTGATGAGCACCGCTGACTTTGTTGTTCTGTATATGCAAATTACCTTTAGGGTTTAGTCTCCCTAAGAGTAATAGGGGACTCCAGACGTGGACCCCTTGCTCACTGTGCCTTAGGGAGTTCAGCTGCACCTCACTGACGAGGCCCATAAAGGCCGAAACGCATCTGGGGGTTGCTGTTTCTCCTGTTCAGGGTAGAATTGCCTGGTATTTCGGGGCTGGCTCACTCTTTTGAGTGGGACCAGACTGATATACTACAGGATATTTCTCCCTGTGAAGGGCGCAAGTGAGCTAAAAGAGGTTACTCTCAGAGTGGCTTATCATGGCTATAGAACTAACCTATTAAGGTTGGTTCGTTCTCTGATGAGCACTGCTAACTTTGTTGTTCTTAACAGGATCCAGCAGAAAGCTTTGGCTAATAGATTGAGCTACAGAATATGTTGGTGGATTACAAATAAAGAATAATAATAATAAAGCTTGGGTATGCACTTTGAGCCAAAGGTGAAGTAGTAATTGGATTCCACTTGAAGAGGTGCTTGAAGAGTTTTTTTGATGTTAGATTTCGAAAGCCAATAGCAAAAGTCAAAACCGGTGATTATAGTGATGGTATTGTTAACTCTTGAGTACTGAAATGAATGCACTTATGACAGGATAAGATAGTTAATGCTTGATATTTTGTGTTTAGAGAATAGATTTTTCTGAAAGGAAATCATGAGCTCTGTGTACAGTGATTTAATTAGGGCAAGGTACTGAAATGATAAAGGAAGGAGTATACTGGCATCAAGGAAGAAAGCAACTTGTTATTACTAGTATTTGAGTGAAGCTGCCTGGAAAGGAAAGCTCTCCACATCAGAGAGATTAGTATCAGCCATGTTTAGAGAATAGATTTGTCTGAAAGGAAATGAGGAGTTAGTACTTGGTTTGAGCCCTATACCAAGCTATACCATGTAGGGTCACCCAAGATGGGTAGGTCACAGCAGAGAGATCAGACAAAATGTGGTCCACTTTAGAAGGAACTGGCAACCCCCCTTATGAATAAGCAAGTTTGGTTTGAAATGATAGAGAGATTGTGCCCAATGATGGCATAGTGACTTGAAGCTATGAGCTCTGTGTACTTTTCTACTTGATTCGGTGAGGAATTGAAATGAGGGAAGGAGTATACTGGTGAAGGAAGCAAGCAACTTGTTTTGTTTTAATAGGGCTGTAAGTGGTGTGGGTATATCACATAATGAACCATCTGGAGTGGAAAATGCAGTTTTGTTATTTTGCCGATTGTGTCATGTGCATCTGCCAAAATCCCTGTGTTAAGTCCAGTGTTGTAAAGAATCTTTCCTTTCCAAGCAGATCTATCAGTTCATAGACTCTGGAAATAATCTAAACAACAAATTCTGATTCTGAATTCAGTTTGTGAAAGTCACTGCAGAATCTAACAGTTCCATCAGCTTTTGGAACCATCATAATATGACTGCACCACTCACTTTGGGATTATTCTATGATCCTCAGTTCCAGCATTTTTTTACCTTCTGCCTTTATTTCTGCTCTTTTAGCTTCGGGTATGCACTATGGTTTAATTCATACCCTTACCTCTGGCTTAGTCGTAATGTCATGGTACATGAAGGTAGTGCAACCTGGCTGTGTAGAGAAAATATTCTTGTGTGGTTCCAACAACTTATAGGTTTCTTTAGTGGCCAGTTCCTGCTCTCTCCAGGATTCCAGAAGGTTTACGAATGTGATAGATCTGCTCTGGCTTCCCGCTCTCAGGCTGCCTCACTTTATAATACCCTTCTCCTAGTGCTTCAATTAACTTTTAGTGCCCTTGCCATCTAGCCAGAAGTTTACTTTCATCTGGTACTAGCACTAGCACTCTGTCTCCAGACTAAAACTTGCTTACTGGACTTACTGCACTGGGTAAATGTTTGCTGATATCTATGGGCTTTCTTTGTATGGTCTCATAGTAGATGGGAAACTTGGGAATTCTTTCCATCATATTTTTTGCATACTTCACAACATTTTCACCTAGCACTACTTGCTCTTCCCACTCTTCAGAAGCTTACAGGTACAAAAAAAATGTTTTTCAGAGAAAAACTGCTGTAAGGTCTTCATCTTCAATTTCTCATGTGCTGGCCCTTCCTTCATCATTCTGAGATATGGTACATTCTGTGTCAGCTTCTATTCTCTCCTTAGCCTGACTGGCAGCTAAGTATGTACCAACCTTTTTGACTTATTTTTTCCTTCATTGTTTTATGGGCCTTACTTGGTCCAGACAATAGGTCCTTGTCAAAACATGACAGATGTGAGCAGATAGATTCTTGAACAGTCTGGGTTTTCTCTTCAGGCTTTTCTTCATTTTCCCTTTTGTTGATTTGAAGCATGTCTTCAAAGTTGGGAAAATCCCAGCCTGGCACAAAAGGATAAGGCAGGTTAGAGACCACTGCACAGTGATTGTCATCCTCTTCAAACATATCTCTTAACATTGCTTTTCTTCTAGGGTAGAGATTCACTGATTCATGCACACATTTTATGCCTACTTTTATGATTTTCCCTGACAAGAGAGTCACTGTAGTTCCCGAATCAATTAATATTGTATTTTCTTTACCATTAACCTTCATAGTTGTTGTAAATTGGTTAAGCTTTTCTGCCACTCCAGTTTACAATTGAACTGGTGATCTCCCATTGCATTGCATTGCTTCTTCCCTGTTTGGACAATGGGCCTCTATATCCCCCACTTCTCCACAATAGACATTTCTGGGTTGTGTTTGTGCTTTGGATTTTTAACAACCTGTCTTTCTGGGGTATTTTGAAGCGTTATCTTGCAGATTCTCTATTCACCCTTTCTTGTCTGAATCCAGGCATTTTTTGAGACTGTCTTTGAGTGCTGCAGGCCTTCCTCATTAGTTTATTCATAACTAGGTATCTCTGTCAGTGTTACAAACTCATCTGTGGCCTCTAGTTTATTTTGCCCCACACATTCTCATAAACCTGAGGGAAGACGTCTTAAATAGTGATCCATCACCAGCATAAGTAAGGGGCAATGATACAAGCACAGTGACTGTGGTTCTAAGCTGGAGCAAAACCTTTCAAATATCAGGAAGTATGCTTCCACATCCTATCCACTAGTCATTTTCTGTAGAATGAGATTTGCTTTAATCCTGCCACTGGTCTCAATAGTTTTTACAAGAGTCAGGTGCTGAAGGTGGACAAAAAATAATTGGTTTGTTTCCAGATTAACAGCCTTATTAAATTGTGATTCGGTAAATTTAAAAGGGCTCTATTTAAGCACACATGATATTATTTTTGCAGATGTTTTAAGTTAGTGAACTTCTATCCAAAAGCAAGGTCTTCACTAACTAAAAACTTCTGTAAATAAAATATGCTGTGTGCTTAAATAGAGCCCTTTTAAATTTACCGAATCGCAATTTAATAAGGCTGTAAGTTTTCTGACTTCTGCTGCTTGTCTCAGCAACTGCTGTGTAGCTTCTTGCTGACACAAGTTCCTCCATTGTAAACCATTTTTAACACCACATGTAACAAGTTAACAGTCTCCTCTGGGTTTGTGCCCATGTTTCAGGTACTTTGTTGGAGGAAGACAATACAAAAGTCTGTACATACTTTTCCTAGTTTAACTTAAATTTAGCCAGTGATACAAAAATAACAAACAAAACAAATCAATTAAAATAATAGGCATGGCTTCCACTGAAGCACTACCTTAACTTATATACAGTTACCTCACTATCAAGCTGTCATCCATCTAGGCCTAGGGGGGTAAAAAAACTGTTCAATATATTTTTTTAAATAACTGACCTGGAATTCAGATGTCTCCACTCTGCTCCAAGCAGTCACAATCTTCAGGGTGGTGTCTCATTGTGTGTGTCTCCCTCTAGGACAGAGAAACTGCATAAGCAGCCTTCCTATACTCCAAGAGCAGCCATAAATTATGACTACCCAGGTGCAGCTGATTAACTGAGCTTTTGCAGAGTGCAGAGTCTGTGACTCACATAAACCCCTTGGATAACTATGTCACAATGTTAATTGTTAATTAATCCAGAGGAACAAAACAGGAAATCCATTTGAAACATTGTCTCATAGGGGGGGAAATTCCTTCATGAACAGAGAAATTGGCAATCAGATTACTCCCTTGACCAATACGCCTTCTTTGCACATGCTGCTTGGCATTGAGCACTGTTACTTAGGTGGTTATCCACAAGCCCTCCCAAATGACTTTCAATATGGGATACCCCTAGATTTGCTCCATTAAGGTTATAGATTGCATAGCTATTTTTCATTCCCAGATGCATAACTTTACATTTATTTAAATCTCATCTGCCATTTAGTTGCCTATTTCTCTGATTTATGCCAATCCTGTTGGAGGGAAAGTACATATTTTCTGATTTAATTACCTTGCACAATGTAGTGTCATCAGCAAAAATGGAAACAATACTTTCCAGTCCCAATTCTAAGTCATTAATAAATATGTTAAAAAGGAGAGGACGTAATACTGAACTCTTAGGAACCCCACTTAACACATTAGCTCAATCGGATTATGTTCCATTTACCACAAACCCTTTGCTTCCTATCTTTTAGCAAACTCTTGATCCATAAGCAGATATTTACTGCAATTCCTGTATCCCTTAGTTTACTCAATAGTCTTCCATGTGGCACTGCGTCAAAAGCCTTTGCAAAATCCAAAAAGACTACATCAACTAAGTTGCCTTGATCCAGGTTCCTACTAACCTCCTCATAGATACTTTTATTTAAACTCCCACACTGCACTTGCACTAGAACTGTTTGCAAGCTCACAAGTTCGCTCCTTCCTCTTTTTAAATGAGATTCTGACTACTCACCTGTACAGTAATTAGTGCACACAGCAAAGAAACACTCTTTACTTTTAGAAGTAAATCACAGTTAAACAGACCCACATAAATATCACACTTATGTGTAAGTTAACACAGGCAAAACCACTCCCTCTCTTACCTGTACATTAATTAGTGCACATAGCAAATAGTCAACCTTACGTTTAGAAGTAAATCGCAGCTGAAGACAGACCCACATAATTCTCACACTTTTATGTAAGTTAACACAGGCAAAACCACTCCTCTCTCTCACCTGTACAGTAATTAGTGCACATAGCAAAGAAAAAAGCTTTACTTTTGAACGTATATATATATTGCCCACCGTATTATAAATGATTGCTGTGGTCAACTACCTTCTCATAAAGTCCACAACACAGGCTGAGATCCCGCTCCATGCTGATGATAGCCAGTAAGCTTGAAACAGCAGTACATGGATAGGATACTCAGCCTGTGTTTAATCCAACCTTGGCTTTGCATTAAAGCTGTGTAATACAGCATGTGGGCACATTTGCATGTCACAGTGTAACTGTTTCTCAGAATTCTGAGCTGGAAGCAGGTTTTTAAACTTGTTTTAGACATTGGAGTGTGAACACAGATGTACTATTTATTTACTATATATATATATATATATATATATATATATATATATATATATATATATATATATAGTAAATAAATAGTACATTTGTGTTCACATTTGACTGTCTAAAACAAGTAAAACAGCCTGCTTCAGGCTCAGAATTCCGAGAAATACAGTTATTACACTGCATTCTGGGAAGCTGAGCAGGGACATGCAATTGTGTCCACAATGCCTTGCTCTTCAATCCATAAACCATTTCAAACATGGCTTCCTTTAAGATTATGCCCATGGCCTTACACAGCTTTTATTCAAAGTCAAGGTTGGATTGTACACAAGCTGGGTATCCTACCCATGTACCGCCCTTTCAAGGTTACATAGTTACATAGTATTTAAGGTTGAAAAAAGACTTTCAGTCCATCAAGTTTAACCTTTTAAGATCTCCTCTGACCTGCAATATGCGGATTAACTATTAATTCATTCGTTGTTAATTAATTATTAATCAATTATTAAATAATTTTTTTTATTATTAATTAGTCCAGAGGAAGGCAAATAGAAGAAAAAAACACAAAAAAAATCCCAAGCGAGACTTAGCCAATTGTCTTAAAGGGAAATGTAAAAAATGTGGATCAATACTGTCTCTCTAATTATCCATGATAACCCTGAATTCCCTTTTTAATTAGAAATAAATCTAGTCCCCTTTTAAAGTTATCTATCGAATCTGCTGTCACCACCTCCTCTGGTAGAGAATTCCACAGATTAACCACCCTTACTGTGAAGGACCCTTTTCTTTCTTTGAGGTGGAATCTTTTTACTTCTAACCTCAAGGGATGTCCTCTTGTCAGTTGAAAACCTCTTGGCACAAAAAGCTCCCCTGACAAATCTTTATACTGACCCTGGATTTTTTTATATAAGGTAATCATATCTCCTCTTAGACGCCTTTTTTCTAGAGAAAATACGTTTAATTTGGTTAGTCTTTCTTCATAACTTAGCCCCTCCATTCCCCTTATTAGTTTTGTTGCCCTTCTCTGTACCTTTTCCAGCTCTAAAATGTCCTTTTTATGAAGTGCCCAAAATTGTACTCCATATTCCAAATGAGGGCGTACTAGAGATTTGTATAGTGGCAGAATTATATTTGCTTCCCTGGCTTCTATACCCTTCTTAATACATGCTAATATTTTATTTGCCTTTGCAGCTTCTGCTTGGCTTTGAGCACTGTTACCTAGGTGGTTGTCCACAAGCAATCCCAAATCCCTTTCAATATCTGATACACCTAGATTTGCTCCATTAGGATTCTAAATTGCATGGCTATTTTTCCTTCCCAGATGCATAACCTTACATTTATTCATATTAAATCTCATCTGCCATTTAGATGCCCATTCCTCAATTTTATGTAAATCCCCTTGGAGGGAAAGCACATCATTATCTGCTTTAATTACCTTGCACAACTTTGTGTCATCAGCGAAAATGGAGACCCCACACTCCAACCCTACCTCTAAGTCATTAATAAATATGTTAAAAAGGAGAGGACCTAATACTGAACCCTGAGGAACCCCACTTACCACATTAGTCCAATCGGACTATGTTCCATTTACAACAACCCTTTGCTTCCTGTCTTTTAGCCAGCTCTCAATCCATGAGCAGATATTTACTGCAATTCCTGTATCCCTTAGTTTGCCCAATAGTCTCCCATGTGGCACTGTATCAAAAGCCTTTGCAAAATCCAAAAAGACTACATCCACTGAGTTGCCATGATCCAGGTTCCTACTAACCTCCTCATAGAAACTAATTAGATTTGTTTGACATGATATATCCCTCATAAATCCATGTTGACTCCTACTTATAATCCTGTTCAAATAGACATATTCTTGTATATTATCCCTTATTAACCCTTCTAAATGCTTCCCAACTACAGAAGTGAGGCTCACTGGTCTATAATTCCCCGGATTTGCTCTTGCTCCCTTTTTAAATATAGGTATCACATCTGCTTTGCTCCAGTCATCTGGTAGAGACCCTGTGTTGAGTGAATCTTGAAAAATTAAATATAATGGTTTGGCTATTACAGAACCCAGTTCCCTTAGTACCCTTGGATGTATTCCATCAGGACCCGGGGCTTTATTAACATTTCTTTTTTCCAACCTCTTTTGGATTACTTCCTGTGTTAACCAATTATCTGGCAAAGGTAGTGTAGCCCCATTATGCTGCAGTGTCCCAACCACTTGTACCTCCCTTGTGTATACCGAAGAAAAGAACCTATTTAGCTCATCTGCCTTTTCCTGGTCACTAATTTTCAGACAGCCTGTTTCACATTCTAATGTTCCTATAGCTTCCTTCCTCGCCTTCTTCCCATTAATATACTTAAAAAATATTTTAGGGTTAGTCTTACTCTCTTTTGCAATACATTTTTCATTTTCTATTTTAGCCAGTCTAATTGCGCTTTTGCAAGCCTTGTTGATTTCCTTGTATTCCCGTAAAGCAGTCTCTGTCCCCTCTTGTTTGTATAATTTAAATGCCTGTTTTTTACTCCGTTTTTTTTAATTGTTAAGCCACATGGGTTGTGATTTACTCCTTTTACTTTTATTCCCACACGGTATATGCCGATGTCTATGTATATTTAGTAAGAATTTAAATGTTGTCCATTTATGTTCAGTGTTTTTAACTATCAGTTCTCTGTCCCAGTCTATACTTTGTTTTACTGCCCTTAGACCGTTCAAATCTGCCCTTTTAAAATTAAGAGTTTTTGTTGGCCCCTTAAAATGTTGTTTTTTTAATTCAATCTCAAATGAGACTGTGTTGTGGTCATTGTTTCCCAAAGGTTGCCCTATTTCAACACTTGATACTATATCAATATTATTTGTGATGAGTAAATCTAAGATAGCTTCATTTCTAGTAGGCTCCTGTATAACCTGGGCCAGATAATGATCCCTGAGTGTAGTAAAGAACCTGCTCCCCTTAGCTGAACTGCTGGTCTCATTTATCCAGTTTATTTCAGGGTAATTAAAATCTCCCATTATTAGAACTTGCCCGTGCTTAGCTGCATTTCCAATCTGTAACAATAATTGTATTTCCTCACTTTCAGCTATATTTGGGGGTTTATAGCACACTCCTACTAATATTCTTTTGGAATTTGCTGCTCCGCTATTTAACTCTACGCAAAAACATTCAACTTTATCACTAGGTCCACCATAAATATCTTCTCTGACTATAGCCTTAAATTCAGGCTTAACATACAGACAAATCCCTCCTCCTCCTTTACCATTGCCTCTATCTTTCCTAAATAGGTTATAACCATCCAGATTAACAGTCCAGTCATGAGATTCATCCCACCATGTTTCGGTAATGCCTATTAAATCCCATTTTTCATTAATTGCTAATAATTCTAACTCTCCCATTTTTCCTGGCAAGCTTCTGGCATTAGCAAGCATACACCGTATGTTATGAGTCTGTAGTTCTGAAGTGCCTGCCACTGTACTTGAATTACTTAGTACAACCTCCCTATTGACTATACTACCCCTCCCCCATCTCCTCCCCTATGAGTTGTTAATTCATCACTTATACCCTCTACACTTTCTACCCCATTACTTATATCTAGTCCCTCCCCCCCACCTACTAGTTTAAAAACTCCTCCAGCCTTTCTACCATCCTATCCCCTAGTACAAAAGCTACCTCATCATTAAGGTGCAATCCATCCCTACTGTAGAGATTGTACCGAAGTGAGAAGTCAGCCCAGTGCTCTAAAAAGCCAAACCCCTCCTTAGTGCACCACATCTTAAGCCACGCATTAACCTCCCTAATCTCCTTCTGCCTCCCTGGGCTAGCACGTGTCACTGGTAGTATCTCAGAAAATACTACCTTGGAGGTCCTTGCCTTCAGCTTATTACCTAGTTCTCTAAAATCATTCTTTAGGACACTCCATCTTCCACTAACTTTGTCATTGGTACCAATACGTACCAAGACCGCGGTTCATTTCCAGCCCCTCCCAATAATTTGTCTACCCGATCCACAACATGACGAACCCGAGCACCCGGGAGACAGCAAACTGTTCGATTGGGGCTGGGACACCATGTCTACCTTCCTAATAATAGAGTTCCCTACAACCAAAACCTGTCTGTTGTTCGTCCTATTCTGCCCTCCCTCTCCTCCAGTAGAGCTGTTCGCCCGGCTGTTAGAGGGAACAGCTCTATCTGGCATTGCCATTCCTGAATGGACATCCCCAACAGTTTCACTCAATCTGGCAAATCTGTTGGTGTTTGCCAACTCAGAACTGGCCTGCCTCCTCCTTCTTGTACCCCTGCTTCCCCTTGTAACTGTAACCCAGCTGCCTCCCTGGACATCCTCACAAGCCCCAGCTCCACCCTCCATGCTAGGCCCAGCTAAACTGTGCTCAGTGAGCACCAACCCCCCTTCCAGTGGAGCAATATCACTAAGTGCTGCAATTCTCCTCTCCAGATCTACAATTTGAGCTTCCAGAGAGGCAACATGCTCACACCTCTCACAGAGGTATGGACCCTGGATCATCTGTTCCAGTATTGCATACATATGACAGGATGTACATTGAATAAGGTTGCCACTGGACTGACTCATAATTATTATTATTGTCTTACAGGTCACTGCCTATCATCAGCGTGGGGTGGGATCCCAGCGTGTGTTGTGAACCTTATGAGTAGGTAGTTCACCACAACAATCATTTCATAGATGGTGGCCAAAAGAGCGATAGATCCCTCCACCGCACAGTCGTACAGTAAATAAATAGTACATTTGTGTTTACATTTGAATTTCTAAAATATATATACTACAAAAATTCCAATAGCCAAAAGTATTCAGGATACTTTTTCACATTTTGTTGTAACAAAGTATCTGGATTAATAATACAGTGCTAAAAAGACAGCCTCAGGAAACTAAGTATAATTAATTATTAATGTAGTCACAAACCCTTAATTTTTATTTGGCTTAACAATACTTGTATTTAATAGCCTACTTTTAATCCATTCTTAAATATTTGATGATTTTAAAGTACTGATTAATTAAATCCTCAAAACAGCTGTGGAAATGATGACACCTTTCTCAATATGTACAGATATTTGCTTTTTTAATTTGTGTTTGATGGTTGTATGGACTAAGGCTCATGAGAGAGTTCAGATGTTCAGGTGAAGGTGCAGAAAAGCCTGTGCTGCAGTGCTGTATCTCTCTCTCATGATGACTTACAGGACCATTAGTATCATGTCCTGTGACATTGGTGCATTATTAGGTAGTAAAAAGAAGGATTTTCTTATTTTTGTCCTCTCCCTGCTCAAGGCTTCTGTCTGTGTGATTATAATTAGTGCAATAACAGATCAAGCAAACACCCTGGTTTCTACAACCACCAGCATCAGGTAGTTTGGAGGTATTACACTCTGGAGGAATCTTGCAACACTTTAAAAATTATTATCTGGTTGTGTTGTTATGCGGTAGGGGTCTGTACAAATCCTTAAGGATTTCCAGTGTCTGCTAGAGGTATGTATGATCCTTACAGGAGTTCCTGACCTTGAGCAGGATTGTTTCTTTATAATATTGCCATGTAAAGTGATATAATATAGAAAAAATTGCTTTAATATCTTGTGAAATTATTTAATATCCCTTGGAATGTGAACAATGTTTTAATGATGCTCTGAAAACCCAAGGGTTCCCTCGAAATGGCTGAAAAACATCAAAGTGTGCAATATTGAATACATAAATTTACTGGGTTCCTGCATGAAATAGGCAGATAACACCTATTTTTACACCCAAAATTTTACACAATGGAGTAACAGAGACCCCAGGGTGTTATAGGGACTCATCACTCACGGAGTGCTCTAGTATCTGTTCTATTTTGGCACCTAGACCATCAAAGTAAACAAAGTGTATTATGTTTATTTTCAATTGATAGATAGTTTGAAGTATTATACAATGTGGAATCCATATTATCAATGTATAGTGGTAAAAGATTAATATGGAGAAAGAGCAAGGTGGCTGGATTTAGAGGCAATATAACCTAGAAACATAGATTTAATGGCAGATAAATACAAAAAAGCTTATCTAGTCTACAGTTGAATCTTCCTAAAATGGGTTAATTCATTCTCAGTATAGCTTTATGTGCATGCATGAATTCCTTTATTGTGTTTCTTCCTACCGCACATACAGTGGAAGATTCCTACTACATTTTCTGTAAAAAAGTATTCTCACACATTATTCCTCTTTTTCTGGTATCTACTTCCATTCTAAACTTCCATTCTGGTCTCACAGTTATACATTTCACATTTTTAAGTATTTTCTTATAAATTAAGTTTTTTAGAACATAAGCTATGGAGATAAATGACCGCTATGTGGGGTGGGGACACGACAAGGAAGGCGTGGGATGGGTCTATGAATCCTCTCCCTCTCTTGACACGTGCTGAGAATGCCGCAGAGTGGGCACTTCTTAGTGCTTTGGTAATGTGTCATAGCTCCTCCCTTAATAAACTACAGATCACAGGCTCAGCCAATCCAACAGTCCAAGGGCCTGTATATTCTGCCCATTACACAGTGACTGCTGTAGGACATTGTGCCTTAGGGGTGGAAAGTTTCCACATGTCTCGCCTGTGCCTACTGTGACTGTGATAGTTGATCACCTTACTTTTTGTGTCTATACCTGTCTTGTTCCAGGTTTTAGCCTAGCCACTGTCTCCTGCTTTGTCAAATTTGTGTCTATTATTAGCGCTCCACAAGCCGATAACCAAGCCTTCTCTTCTTTGTCATTTTGTATGCCTTGTCAGCGTTATGCCGTTTTTCCATTTCGTATTTGATAAAAGGCTTAACCTCTTAAACATCCACATCAGACACCTGCCATCTCTGATACTATGATTGAGTATGGAGACTGTGGCAGTGAGATGTGCAAGTGCCAATACAAATACAATAAGCTACTTGCTTTGCGTCATCTTTGCGTCATCTTTGCGTCTCTCCCCTAATTTTTTGTGTCTTCCTTGGGAAGTCCATGTATTTTAGAAATGTTCTGTTGTGTACTGCGATTGATTAAAAAAAAGTTAAAGGTATACTTTGATATAAACTCTTTTCAATCCAAATATTATTGCAATGGCAGAAAACAAATTCCATTCTGGATCGCTACCTGGTCGTGGTGAAAGGCTTGTGCACCTCACTAAAGCCTTTGAGCTAAATCATGTACGGTCACCCAAGATGGGCAGGTTATTGCAAAAAGGTTAGATAAATCGATTGAAACCCCCTCCAGTAATTTTGATAAGGAAATCTTACGGATAAGTACAACTTGAGACACAGCAATATAAAACTGGAAGATGAGCTCAGGTCAGAAGGTACAGTGGATATAAAAAGTCTACACACCCCTGTTAAAATGTCCGGTTTCTGTGCTGTAAAAAAATTAGACAAAGATAAATAATTTCAGAACATTTTCCACCTTTAATGTGACCTATAAACTGTACAACTCAATTGAAAAACAAACTGAAATCTTTTAGGTGGAGGGAAGAAAAAAAAAAGAAGAAAAATAATGTGGTTGCATAAGTATGCACACCCTTAAGCTAATACTTTAAGCTAATACTTTTTTGAAGCAACATATTTCTTAGTAAAAGGGGCATTCAGGGTTATCCTGGATAAATAGAGAAGGAGTATTGAGCCTGGGAGGAATCTGATTGCCAATATCTGGGGTCAGGAAGAAATGTTATTTTTTCCTCTTTTGAGACAATTGATATGTTGCAGGTTTTTTTTTCTGTTTGGCTTCCTCTGGAAGAAAAGGGAAAGGAGACACAAGGGAGGGAGAGGGGGAAGGATACACAGTGGAGGGAGCGGGGCAAAGGAGCCACAGGGCAGGGAGGGGAGAGTGACAAAGGGGAGGAAGAAGGGGGGGAGAGACAGGAGGGGGAGAGACACACTATTTCTGAAACTATATCATGCCGGGCAAGTCGCTAGTATTTTATAATGAGCGATGTAAAGAGATTGAGGAATATAGCAAAGAAAGAGATCTTTTTAGGAAAATTGGGAATCTCAAGGGATTCTTTCATGCCAAAGTGGGTGTGATAAAGGACAAAAATGGTAGGGACTTTTTAGAAGCAGATCAGATAAAGAAGAGGTGGTGGGAATACATAGATGATCTATACAGGAAGGATCTTAATATCATTGATAACCTCAGTAGTTTGTCCAATGAACTGTAACCAAACATCTTGGAGAGTCAAGAGAGATGGACCCTACAAAACCGTTGTAACGGAGCTGGAACACGCAGTCCAATATCTCCGCCGGTATACGGTAAAATACCCAAGAGGCACTACAGTTTCACCATCCCCGACCTCCCATATTGGACGACACACAATTTGGGAGTCAAATGAATACTGACTTTATTTTGTTATTTGCAGAAATATTTGTACCCATCTCTTCCCACAGGCAATACACATGCCCATATTTGGCCGCACAATACACATAAAGAGAACAATAGGTGGGTCACACCTCCCCGAGGCTCCCTGGCAACTTTGATACAATCAAACATTGATTCAATTACATTTCTTTGTTCTTATCTGAGCATGAAAACACTGTATACAATAGACTTCCTTTATCTTATGCGGAGTCACTGTAACAGGATTATCTCCCATGCCAAGTAGCTGCAAATGTCTGGGACAATATTCTGCAGAGCATAAACCAACATACATGCAGTATAATAGTAGGATCATATTTTAACCATAATAATCATAAAACAGGGTAAAACAGTGATGGGTTCCGTTACACACCTCCCCCGTGACCATAAGCCGGCATACACGGTCTGATCCCAACGGATCTGCTTGGGGATGTCCGGAGGAGTGCTCACAGATCATTTCTCGAGTTCTGTCTGTCTGGACAACCCGTCGGCGTTACCATTTTGTTTCCCTGGGCGATACTGGATGGTGAAATCAAATGGTTGTAGTGCCAAACTCCATCTCAGTAGTCTAGCGTTGTCCCCTGACACCTGGTTTAGCCACACCAACTGGTTGTGATCTGTGAGCAAGGCAAATTGTTGGCCATATCAGTAGGGCTGTAGTTTCTTGAGGGCCCACACCACCGCCAGGCATTCCTTTTCGATGGCGGCATAGCTTACTTCCCTGGGTTGTAGTTTCCGACTTAAGTAAGCGACTGGATGCTCGCCGCCATCGGCCCCAACTTGGCTCCGCACTGCTCCCAATCCAAACATAGAAGCATCTGTATGAACGAGAAAGCGTTTAGTTGGATCGGGAGCGGCCAGTACAGGGGCATGAATTAGGGCAGATTTCAGTTCTTGGAATGCCTTCTCACACTCTGGGCTCCAGGTCACTACTTTGGGTAAGTTCTTTTTGGTGAGGTCAGTAAGGGGCTTGGCTAGGGCACTATAATCAGGTACAAATTTACGGTAATACCCGGCGGTCCCTAGAAAAGCTAAAACCTGAGTTTTCGTGTGAGGGGTTGGCCACTTAGCTACGGCCTCTATCTTAGCGGGTTCTGGCTTTTGCCGCCCACTACCCACCCTGTGGCCTAAGTACTGCACTTCGGCCATCCCTACGTGGCACTTGCTGGGTTTTAACGTGAGACCTGCCTCCCTGATGCAGTCGAGGATGGCTCCTATATGGGTCAAGTGCTCGTCCCAGGAGTTGCTAAATATTGCTATGTCCTCTAAATAGGCGCAAGCATACTCCTGGGATCCGTCCAGTAACCGGTCCACCATCCGCTGAAACGTAGCCGGCGCATTCTTCATCCCGAATGGCATCACCTTGAATTGGTATAGCCCAAACGGGGTGACGAATGCGGACTTTGGGATGGCATCCTCGGCTAGTGGGATCTGCCAGTACCCTTTGCACAAGTCTATTGTGGTGAGGTACTGGCCCCTAGCCATTTTATCTAATAGCTCATCGATTCGGGCCATGGGATAGGCATCTGAAATTGTTTTATCATTAAGTTTCCGGTAGTCGACGCATAAGCGGGTGGTTCCGTCCCGCTTCGGTACCAGCACTACCGGAGAGGCCCATGGGCTATCTGAGTGTTCTATCACTCCTATTTGTTACATTTCGTCAATCTCCTTCCGCATATGATCTTTTATGGATTCTGGTATGCGGTAGGGGGTTTGTCGAAGAGGGTGTTGCCCTGGGGTTTCTACCCTGTGGGTAGCCAGCGGGGTATACCCGGGCTGGTTGGAGAATGTATCCCCTTTTTCCCGGATCAGCTCTAGTATTTGAGCTCGCTCTCTAGTGCTCAGCCTGTCTCCTAGCTGTACTTCCCCTAATTCTGTGTTGGCCCCCCCTTGGGCTAATAGGTCTGGTAGGGGTAGATTATTCGGGTCCTCGGCGGCCGAGGCACATATGGCAGTTACTTCTTCGGTCCGCTCGTGATAGGGTTTCAGCATGTTAACGTGGAGCATGCGTCTACCGCCTGCTCCTGTACATGGGGCAATTATATAGGTGGTGTCACATACCTGTTCCACCACCTTATAAGGGCCTTGCCAGGAGGCCTGCAGTTTGTCATTTTGGACTGGCTTCAAGATTAACACCTTTTGTCCTATTTGAAAACTGCGGTCTCTGGCTCCCTTATCGTACCATCTGCGCTGTCGTTGCTGGGCCGCCTGGAGATTAGACCGTACCGTCTGCATTAGGGTCTCCAAGCGTTCCCTGAACTCTAGTACATATGGGACGATAGGGGTTACTGGTGACCGTTCCCTCCCAGTGTTCCCTAATGAGGTCTAAGGGACCCCGCACTCTCCTTCCGAATAGTAATTCGAATGGCGAGAACCCCGTGGACTCCTGGGGTACCTCTTGGTACGCAAAGAGCAGATGGGGAAGAAACCTTTCCCAGTTCTTCTGGGTATCCATGAAGGTACGGAGCATTTGCTTTAAGGTTCCGTTGAGCCGTTCACAGAGCCCATTGGACTGGGGGTGATACGCTGAGTTTACAATAGGTTTCACCCCACATGTTCTCCATAACTTATGAGTGACTTCGGCCGTGAGTTGGGTACCCCGATCTGAGATAATCTCTTTGGGGAACCCTATTCTGGAGAATATCCGGATTAGGGCATCTACTATAGTCTCCGCATGGATATTAGTTAGGGCTACGGCCTCTGGGTACCGGGTGGCATAGTCTACTACGGTTAGTATATACTTCTTCCCTGACGGGCTGGGTTTTGCTAGGGGTCCGATTATATCTACTGCCACTCTGCTGAAGGGCTCATCTATTATGGGTAGGGAGTGCATTTTTGCCTTGTACCGGTCCCCTCTCTTCCCTACCCTCTGGCATGTGTCACAAGTTTGGCAATACTGCTGAATATCTTTGGAGACCCCTGACCAAAAGAAGTTTTGGGTCAAACGATGCTTCGTCCTACTGACGCCTAGATGTCCTGATAAAGGGATGTCATGGGCAATACGTAGTAATTCTTGCCTGTACTTTCGGGGCACGACTAATTGTGTGAGGGTCATGGGTACAGATCCTGCTACTACCTTCTCAGCATATCTATACAATAATCCTTTCTCCCAAGCATATCTTTCCCCCTCCAACCCTGCCTGATTCTGTGTAACCCTATCCCGGTATACCTGCAGGGACGGGTCAGTGACTACTTCAGTACCAAACTCTAAGGGGGGAGCCCAGGGGATGAAAGGTGGGTCAGTACTATTACTTACCGGAGCCTCAGAGTGTTCAGAAGATGCGGTGGTGCGGGCCTGCTGCCGTGTTACCACGGGTAGCGCTTCCTGCGCGGGGTGCGGAGAAACAAAAGCGGAGGTCAACTCCCCCAAGTCGTTACCCAGGATGACATCAGCTGGTAAGTCCTGCATGAGGCCCACTTCCACATTGCCCGACCCCGCTCCCCAATCCAAATGTACTTTAGCAGTGGGAATTTTGTAAATCGCCCCCCCCCCGGCCACCCGGACTGCCACATATTCTCCAGTGAGCTGGTGCTTGGGGACTAGGTGATTGCGAACCAGGGTTATGGTGGCCCCAGAATCGCGCAGACCCTGAATGCGTTTTCCCTCTACTTGTACCCCTTGACGATGTCCCTGTCGGTTGTCTGCAGCTGCTTGTACTGGGTTAACCTCGTGGAGGGTGCCCAAAGATTCTTCATTAGACTGGGTCCCGAAGAAAGGTTGTCGAGGCTCACTCTGGTAGCAGTGTACTGCTGCCCGGTTTGCAGTGGAATTGGTTGGAGTATTCCACGTGGAGCGGTTTCTGTTTCTGGGACAGTCTCTTTGCATGTGGCCCTGCTGGTTACACGTGTGGCACCTGATGAAAGATCGGGCATTGTTGTACCGTGGAGGGGTTTGGTAGTTCCCACCACCCGGACGCAGTGCTGGGGTGGGGTTAATGGTGGGAGGTCGGTTAGCAGCTCCTAAGATGGACCGTGCCTGTGCCTGCTGTGCCCTCCTGGCATCTTGGTACTCATCTGCCCACCTGGCGGCTTCAGTTAAGATGCACGGTTTCCGATCTCTCAGACAGTTTTGTAAATCCGGGGTTAACCCCTGGAAGAATTGCTCCAGTAGCAGTAATTGTAGCATGTCCTCCACTGTGGTTGCTTGTGCGGCTTGTACCCAACCTTTGCCCGCCCTAGTTAAGCGGTGCGCCCACTCCATGTGAGTATCTTTCTCCGTCTTTCGGCTTTCTCGGAACCGCTGCCGGTATGCCTCCGGGGTAATTGCGTACCTGTCCAGGATCGCCTGCTTTACTTTCTGGTAGTCTCTGCTATCCTCGTCTGGCATGGTGCGGTAGGCTTCTGCTGCCCGGCCCGCTAGCTTACTCACCAACAGGGTTACCTGGTCGGCGGCGTTGATCTCATGTAATTGGCATAACCTCTCAAAGTCATGCAAGTAGCCATCAATGTCTTCGGTCTCCACATAGTTTTTAAAAGCATGGTACGGGAGTTTAGGCTTCCCCGGTACTATGTGTGGTATGATTAGGGACCCCTCTCTGGACCTCCAGTCTGCCAGCTGCTTTCCCATTATGTATTCGTGGACATCTGACATAATCCTTTCCAAGGTTTCTGTGGGAGGCGTACCTGGGAAATAGGACAGTCTGCTTTGGAGTTCTCTTCCAAACTCATTCTGTGTGCTGTCCGTAAGAGGTGCTGCAGCAGCTGCCCGGTCTCCCTCCATGAGTTCAACAATAAGGGTAGCTTTGGTTTTATTGCTGGCAATAATTCCCCTTGCTTCCAATAGCTCTTTTAGCGTGGCCCGTTTCAAGTTGGTATAGTCTGTCTCCATTCACTATCCGTTCGGGTCTATTCACATACCCTTTCCTTTCGGTTCCATACGAAATAGCAAATTTCCCAAATGGCTGTAACTGCCGAACAACGGTCTGCTGTGAGGTTTGAATCCCGTCGCTGCCACCAAATGTAACGGAGCTGGAACACGCAGTCCAATATCTCCGCCGGTATACGGTAAAATACCCAAGAGGCACTACAGTTTCACCATCCCTGACCTCCCATATTGGACGACACACAATTTGGGAGTCAAATGAATACTGACTTTATTTTGTTATTTGCAGAAATATTTGTACCCATCTCTTCCCACAGGCAATACACATGCCCATATTTGGCCGCACAATACACATAAAGAGAACAATAGGTGGGTCACACCTCCCCGAGGCTCCCTGGCAACTTTGATACAATCAGACATTGATTCAATTACACTTCTTTGTTCTTATCTGAGCATGAAAACACTGTATACAATAGACTCCCTTTATCTTATGCGGAGTCTCTGTAACAGGATTATCTCCCATGCCAAGTAGCTGCAAATGTCTGGGACAATATTCTGCAGAGCATAAACCAACATACATGCAGTATAATAGTAGGATCATATTTTAACCATAATAATCATAAAACAGGGTAAAACAGTGATGGGTTCCGTTACAACCGTGTTGAAAACAACACTGGAGGAGTTAATGAAATCCCCGCTGAACTGTTCAAAATACTATAAGATGATGCTGTGAAAGTGTTGCTTGCATTATGCCAACAAATTTGTAAAACGCAACAGTAACCAGTGGACTGGAAAAGGTCAGTCTGCATTCTAATGTCAAAAAAAAGGTAGCGCCAAAGAGTGCTCGAATCATCAAATGTTTGCACTCTTTTCACATGCCAGCCACGTAATGCTTAAGATCCTCAAGTTCAGCCCCAACAATTTATGGACTAAGACCTACCAGATATGCAAGCTGGGTTTTGCAGCGTCAGAAGCACAGGACATCAAGGGCCTTATTAAATTAGCCCTGTTCTCTCGGTCCTCGTAAAAGGCATTTTTTTGCTGTTTGCGAGGACCGAATCCCTCGCAGCCTGCTTTGCGAGATGACTCCAAAAAATGGCCGAGAATAGGCTCTGAGAGAGCTACGGAGTCACACGCAACCTTAAATCTATGAGGTGAACCTTGCACCTCGGAAGAATCCCTATGGGCACAAAAAGTGCCAGCAAGGCATCCTAAAACCTCTAAGTGCTGCCTCGGAGCAGCCCGAGACAGTCGTGTGAGGCTCCCCCCAGCTCCCTATACACGTCCCCATGCTGCAGGGGTCCCTATTGGGACCCCTGCAGCCCCTCCACATTAACCCCTTCCAGCGGGGGTCCCCGATCGGCATAGATCAGGCCCCCGCTGCATTTAAAAGTTTTAAATTCCTGCCACGGCTCCTTAAAGGGCTGATCGGCATCGATCGTGACCCCGCTGCATTTAAAATTTTACATTTCCCGCCTCGCGGGTCCTTAAAGGAACCTCAAGGTCCTGAAAGGACTCACGCTAAAAAATATTAACCCCAGGCAACTAGAATGAACCCCATAACTCACGGGGGTCAATACAGACCCCCATAAGCACTTAATTAACCCTATAACTCATGGGGGTCAATACAGACCCCCATAAGCCCTTAATTAACCCATAACTCATAGGGGTCAATACAGACCCCAATAAGCACTTAATTAACCCTGTCACTCATGGGGGTCAATACAGACCCCCATAAGCCCTCAATTAACCCTGTCACTCATGAGGGTCAATACAGACCCCCATAAGCACTGAACCCTATAACTCATGGGGGTCAATACAGACCCCCATAAGCACTTAATTAACCCTATAACTCATGGGGGTCAATACAGACCCCCGTAAGCCCTTAATTAACCCTATAACTCATGGGGGTCAAAACAGACCCCCATAAGCACTTAATTAACCCTGTCACTCATGAGGGTCAATACAGACCCACATAAGCACTTAACCCTATAACTCCTGGGGGTCAATACAGACCCCCATAAGCACTTAATTAACCCTATAACTCATGGGGGTCAGCACAGACCCCCATATGCCTCTATTTAACACCATCAGTCCCATAAGGGTAGATTATGACCCTTATGGGGCTGTTAAAACCCTAACATTAACCACATAAGTGCCATGACGGTCCTCAAGGACCATCATGACACTAACTACAAACACTACACTGCACTATAACCCCCAATAAACCATTAAATCTAAACTAACCCCCTCTACACTAATCTATTAACACTTACACTACCTACACATTGACGCCTTCTGATTGGCTGAAATTTGATAGACAGCGTTTTCAGCCAATCAGAAGCCGCCATTGCCAATTTCCTTCTGGAAAAGGCTCTAGGAGGCTCATTTGCGTTGGGGAGGTCTGCGAGTGCAGACCTCCATTAGTTTTTTTTTTTTTTTTTTCAGAGTGCGGATTGTTCCAGGGCCCATCCGGGGCAGAAGAGGAGGAGGCTGGGGACATCGCGGGGAGGTAAGTTGAATGTATATTATGTTTATTTTATTTTGTGTTATGTTTATATGTACAGTATATTGTATTAATGTAATGTGTTTATTTTAACAAGGGCCGCTCCAGAGAAGAAAAGAAGAAGGACGGGGACATGCTGGAAAGGTGATTAGAATATTTAGAATGCGTATAATTTTTATTTATTTTATGCTAATGTGTTGCACTAATTTTTTGTTTTCGTTTTTCCCCTAGGTTGGTGATCTGAAGGGACATCTACAAAGAAAAGTGGTCTTAATTATTTTATTTTAGCTTAGAATTAGGGTTTCTGTATGTAGTTAGGATTTATTGTATATTAAATAAATTGTATGTTAGATAGATGGGGGTATTGTATTTTATTTTATTTGTATTGTATATATTGTATTGTATGTATTGTATTGTATGTATTGTATTGTATTGTGTATGTCTTTCCTTTTCAGGTGTGTACTTTTATTTATTTTTCTGTAGTGGGGGGGTTGTAATGTATTTTTTTAATTTTCTGTAATGTTCCTTTTTTTATTTCTTGTGACTTAGTTTTTTTTATTTTCTGTAATGTAGATTTTTTTTATTTTTTGTTACTTAGTTTTTTTTATTTTCTGTAAGGTAGTTTTTTTTTATTTTCTGTAAGGTAGTTTATTTTTATTTTTTGTGACTTAGGTTTTTTTGTTTTCTGTAATTAGAGTTGTGAGGGACTTTATTAGGGGGTAGGTAGGTAGTGTAGGTAGGTAGTGTAAGTGTTAAAAGATTAGTGTAGAGGGGGTTAGTTTAGATTTAATGGTTTATTGGGAATTATAGTGCAGTGTAGTGTTTGTAGTTAGTGTCATAATGGTCCTTGAGGACTGTCATGGCACTTATGTGGTTAATGTTAGGATTTTAACAGCCCCATAAGGGTCATAATATACCCTTATGGGACTGATTGGGTTAAAAAGAGGCTTATGGGGGTCTGTATTGACCCCCATGAGTTATAGGGTTAATTAAGTGCTTATGGGGGTCTGTATTGACCCACATGAGTTATAGGGTTAATTTTAGTTGGCCGGGGTTAATATTTTTTAGCGTGAGTCCTTTCGGGATCGTTGCTGTCCTTTAATGTCCCGCGATGTGGGAAATTTAAAATTTTAAATGCAGCGGGGTCATGATCGGTGCTGATCGGGGACCCCTACAGCAAGGGGTTAATGTGGGGGCACTTCGGGGGTCCCGATGGGGACCCCCAGCATGAAGGGGGCTTAATTTTAGGTTATGCGGATTGGGTAATAGTGTGCCGTGGGCCCTTTAAAGAGCCGCGGCGGGGAATTGAAAAGTTTTAAATGCAGGGGGGGGGGCCTGATCAGTGTGTGCAGTTGGGGCCTGTGTGGGATCTATGGACCCCTGCAGTAAGGGGTTACTGTGGGGACACGTCAGAGGTCCCGATGGGGACCTCCCGCATGGAGGGGGTTAATTTTAGGTGCCGGTGGGTAGTTGGAGTACCCCCCACGGCAGGGCTTATGTGGGGGACTGCTGCGGAGGTTCCGTTTAGGACCCCCGCAGAAATTGATAAGGTGGGGGAGCCTGCGACATCATCTCGCAGGCTGTCACTCCTCATGTAGATTTTTGCAGTGTTGATATGGATGGCCCTGCTGCGGAGCTCACACGTTGCTCGCTTCAGGGCTAATTTAATTGCGTCGTAACTTTGAGAAATTTGCAGTACGTAGGATTTAAGTAGAAACCTCTTATCTACGAGGCTGGAATTTAATAAGGCTGCAAATCGCCAATGTCTGCGGGATAACAGAGAAAACATTTTCAGAAAATAATTTATCCCTACTTCATAGAATATTCTAAAGCATTTGTGTGGATCATTGGACCTCTGGAAGCTTTACAGCCTTATTAAATTGCAATTCTGCAAATTCTAAAGGGCTCTATATAAGCACATAGCATATTTTTTTTTACAGAAGTTTTCTTTTGGATAGAAGTTCACTAACTAAAAACTTCTGTAAAAAAAATATGCTCTGTGCCTAAATAGAGCCCTTTAGACTTTGCCGAATTGCAATTTAATAAGGCTGTTAATCTTTATAGGTTCATCAGTTAACCAATGGTTTCAAAGGAAATTCAGATAATGTGAGAGAAAACTAGAGCTAAACTTTTTTTTGACTCTCCATTGTAGATTATGATATTTTTCTGGATGTTGAACCTTTTTCAATTCCTCCTACAATTTATCAGTTAGATCTTAATGGAGCTGATATGTCAGGGTTGGTTACTTCCATGTTGTATCATAGGTTAATCTTTGGAATTTCACCCTATAAACTTCTGCTTATTTCCCTTCTTGATGTGACTTTCTCAGAGCTACGTCTGCAGTGGAGACTTTATGTAGATCTTCATATAGTCTTGCCATGACTCAAGGATTGTACTCATAACTCAAGTAACTGTTGCACCCAATTCATTGGTTTATCTCTCAAGAAAGATATGACAGCACAGATCCGTACAGCCTGTGGAATATAGATGGGTTTAGCATTAGCCTTGATTATCAATATCTTAACTGGTTATTAAAGAAACTTGTCAAAATAAGTTATAATGGCTGAGCAAACTATGAATAATGATGAAGGATAAGGATTAATCCATATGTACAGTGGATATAAAAAGTCTACACACCCCTGTTAAAATGTCAGGTTTCTGTGCTGTAAAAAAATGAGACAAAGATAAATCATTTCAGAACTTTTTCCACCTTTAATGTGACCTATAAACTGTACAACTCAATTGAAAAACAAACTGAAATCTTTTAGGTGGAGGGAAGAAAAAATAAAATAAAAATAATGTGGTTGCATAAGTCTGCACACCCTCTTATAACTGGGGATGTAGCTGTGTTCAAAATTAAGCAATCACATTCCAAATCGTGTTAAATAGGAGTCAGCATTCACCTGCCATCATTTAAAGTGCCTCTGATTAACCCCAAATAAAGTTCAGCTGCTCTACTTGCACGTTCCTGAAATTTTCTTAGTCGCATCCCACAGCAAAAGCCATGGTTCACAGAGAGCTTCCAAAGCATCAGAGGGATCTCATTGTTAAAAGGTATCAGTCAGGAGAAGGGTACAAAAGAATTTCCAAGGCATTAGATATACCATGGAACACAGTGAAGACAGTCATCATCAAGTAGAGAAAATATGGCACAAAAGTGACATTACCAAGAACTGGAGCTCCCTCCAAAATTGATGAAAAGACGAGAAGAAAACTGGTCTGGGAGGCTACCAAGAGGCCTACAGCAAAATAAAAGGAGCTGCAGGAATATCTGGCAAGTACTGGCTGTGTGGTACATGTGACAACAATCTCCCGTATTCTTCATATGTCTGGGCTATGGGGTAGAGTGGCAAGACGAAAGTCTTTTCTAACAAAGAAAAACATCCAAGCCAGGCTACATTTTGCAAAAACACATCTGAAGTCTCCCAAAAGCATGTGGGAAAAGGTGTTATGGTCTGATGAAACCAAGGTTGAACTTGTTGGCCATAATTCCAAAAGATATGTTTGGCGCAAAAACAACACTGCACATCAGCAAAAGAACACCATACCCACAGTGAAGCATGGTGGTGGCAGTATCATGCTTTGGGGCTGTTTTTCTTCAGGTGGAACTGGGGCATAGTTAAGATAGAGGGAATTATGAACAGTTCCAAATACCAGTCAATATTGGCACAAAACCTTCAGGCTTCTGCTAGAAAGCTGAACATGAAGAGGAACTTCATTTTTCAGCATGACGACCCAAAGCACACATCCAAATCAACATCCAATTCACCAGAAGATTAAAGTTTTGGAATGGCCCAGCCAGAGCCCAGACCTGAATCCGATTGAAAATCTGTGGGGTGATCTGAAGAGGGCTGTGCACAGGAGTTGCCCTCGCAATCTGACATATTTGGAGTGTTTTTGCAAAGAAGAGTGGGCAAATCTTGCCAAGTCAAAATGTGCCATGCTGATAGACTCATACCCAAAAAGACTGAGTGCTGTAATAAAATCAAAAGGTGCTTCAACAAAGTATTAGTTTAAGGGTGTGCATACTTAATGCAACCATATTATTTTATTTTTATATTTTTTCTTCCCTCTACAGTTTGTTTTTCAATTGAGTTGTACAGTTTATAGGTCACATTAAAGATGGAAAAAGTTCTGAAATAATTTATCTTTGTCTCATTTTTTTACAGCACAGAAACCTGACATTTTAACAGGGGTGTGTAGACTTTTTATATCCACTGTAGATACTAGGCTTTAATGCAAACAACAATTTCAGCTCTTACACTTAGAAATGTTTTTGGCAGTGGTTCAAAAGGCCCAGAGGCAGAAATCATGGCTGGACAGTCTGTTGTCAGTTGCAGGCACCAAAAGTTTGTATACAGTAAATTAGGCAAAAAGTCAGTGAATGCAGAAAACAGGGATCAAGAGGAAATTGCAGTGCCAAAATTGATAATTGAAAGATCAGAACAGGAGACAGGAAATTAATTGTGTGCCCCTTCACATCACAACATTTGAAGTTAACATACAAACTTAGATCTATTCTGTACTATCTAAATAATCCTTATAGAAGACTACATTTTTTTCCATTAATATTTCATATAGGTATGAATTGGGACACATATACCCCAACATTCTGTCCCTGGACTAGCACTCAAACTAAACTAGTTGCTAATTGGCAAAGATCACAGGATTCTCTAGGCTGTGAGTAAGATGCTAGGTTGATCTCTTTATGGTTGTTTCCTCCACACAGCTAAGGTTAGAATGTTGGGCAATCTGTTTATAGCAGTTTCAAATGAAATGTTCTTATTTAAGCCGGTACAATAAAGGTGGTCCAGCAGTATAGAGATATTTAACATGAGAGGATGAACTTGCTGTTCTTGTGTCTCTTTTGTGGTGACTGATATTCCCATTTGGTACATGCCCAAATATTCTTGTGTGGTTGACTGACATTACTTTGAGAATGTATGTGAAGTTTGGGCTGGTAGTAAGAAGAATTTTAATGTCTTTAAAATATGAAGTCATCGTCATTATATAGGAATGCCTTGAGTAGGATGACTTGGAAGCCAAGTCCTTTATCACAGCATGACATGATACCTTGCTATCAAATATGGCAGCCATATTTACATTTATAGTACTATCATTTTGCAGAACAGAAAAGGGACACACTCTGGTCAAACTCTGATGTCCAAAAATAAGAAATGTTGGATTTGTGAATTCAAGGACCTCCGACAGGACAGGATTTCAATATTTCTCTGTGTGAGTAAAGATGGATCAGCTAAAGCAGAGAGAATCTGAAAACAAAAACTTGGACTAATTGAAGCCCTCATAGGACTGACTTTCCCAACACTTGTATAGACATTTTAGTTAAAAGAACGCAAAGTTATCGCTAGCTCTCCTAAGAGGCAGCAAGGTGGAGTTAAAAATGACTACTGCAAAGGTTTAACAAATAGGGCATCCAGTGGCGGCGTGTGACTTTTCAAGTTGGAGGGTAGACATGGCGAAACATAGCCACTCCCCCTTTTTCAAACCACACCCATTTGTATAACTCCTCCCCCTGGCAGCATGATGACCTTTATAAGCCCCGCCCAATGACCTTATACTTGTAAAGCCCATTGAAATACATGATCACCAATGCAGAAATGTCAAGAAGTAAAGTAACAAGGTGTTAAATTCATTGGTATACAATATAGATTGAAAAAACTCATGTGACAAGACTACAGCAATATCATAATTGCACCTATACACATTAACAGAAAAATTAAAGGAGTGACACCTACCATTAGACGGGTCTTCTTCTCAGGGTATTCACGTTCAGTAAGTTGACCAACGAGTAGAAACAAATCTGCAGCCACATAGGGTTTGCACCTGGGGTTGAAAGAAAACAAGCAAATCAATCAGACCATTCAAGAACAAAACCATACTTAAAAAACATTAAACGACCAAGTGGAACCATATAGGCCCCAAACATACCTTAGAAGACCAAGTGGAACCATATAGGCCTCAAACATACCTTAGAAGACCAAGTGTGACCATAGGCCCCAAACATACCTTAGAAGACCAATCAGCACTGTATAGGCCCCAAACATACCTTAGAAGACCAAGTGTGACCATAGGCCCCAAACATACCTTAGAAGACCAAGTGGAACTATATAGGCCCCAAACATACCTTAGAAGACCAAGTGTGACCATAGGCCCCAAACATACCTTAGAAGACCAAGTGTGACCATATAGGCCCCAAACATACCTTAGAAGACCAAGTGTGACCATAGGCCCCAAACATACCTTAGAAGACCAAGTGGAACTATATAGGCCCCAAACATACCTTAGAAGACCAAGTGTGACCATAGGCGCCAAACATACCTAGAAGACCAAGTGTGACCATAGGCGCCAAACATACTTTAGAAGACCAATCAGCACTGTATAGGCCCAAACCAGTGGATCTTGGGATTCAAGAAAACAACAACATTTCACTTCTGTTTAGACAACACAATAATCAATGTCAAACAAACACGTTGAATTGGCATATGGATAACCATATGAGCGGTAACGCCACGCCAAGGCTTCAACAATTGTTACTGACCATTCACACACCTTTCATAGCTCCTTCAATATGCACACCCACACACCATTCATACTTTACTTACCACTAGTTATTTTTGGTAGTGAGGTGGTGCCATTTCTGAGAACTTTACGTACCCTTGAAGGTGCCTCCAATTCCTTCAAACCAATGCATTCAACCGCTACAGGGCCATGGTGCTTTTTAAATACCTTTTTATCCTCTTCAATGTGGAGAAGCATCTTTCTGGTTCTTTAGTAGTCTAAGGTGTTGTAAGCAGGATTCCTTATAGCTTCACTCACTCTGTTAAATTATGTAGATTAAATTGATGGTAAAGTTGCTGCAGAGCAACAGCACTTGTACAGACATGGAATTCTGGCTTCCCGTACACAAGTGACAGCTACCCTTGGAAGTGCCTCCAATTCCTTCAAACCACGCCAAGGCTTCAACAATTGTTACTGACCATGCACACACCTTTCATAGCTCCTTCCATATGCACACCCACACACCGTTCATACTTTACTTACCACTAGTTATGTTTGGTAGTGTGAGGTGGTGCTGCTTAACGCAGTTTATCTTTGCACACCCTAGGGGTATGCATTCTTCTTTGCTTCAATCACTTGTATTTAAATTTTGCACGGCGATCTTTCAAAGAACAAAACTTCTCAATGGTCTTTTTATTGAAGTCTGGGATCTCGGAAATCAGTTGCTTTTCCATTGAGAGCATCGCCAATGCATTCAACCGCTCCAGGGACATGGTGCTTCTTAAAAAGGTTTTGATCCTCTTCAATGTGGAGAAGCATCTTTCTGATTCTGCAGTGGTCATCGGTGTTGTAATCAGGATTCTTAATAATTTCACTGTCTCTGTGAAATCATTCTGCAGATTAAATTGATGTAAAAGTTTGTGCAGAGCAACAGCACTTGTACAAGCATGAAAATCTGTCTTCCCATACAGAAGTGACAGCTCAGTGCGTAATTGTTCCTTCTTCAGTATTGGATATGCTTGCACGGTGTCTTCCAGAGCTTGGGTTGGAAAGCAAGTGTCATGGGTTTTATACAAGTCACTTTGAACAAGTTTGGCACTGACTAGGTGATTTGAAAATGAAAAACGTTCTTTTGCATGAACCACCACTATGTCACATACCTCTCTTGAAAGTTGTCTCAAGGTTGAGATCTCCGCACTCCGTCTGTTGACTGTTACATCGCTTGGCAAACTTGCTTGTATCTCTGTAGCGGAACCCATCCCTGTTTTACCCTGTTTTATGATTATTTAATTCTTGGTTAAAATATGATCCTACAATATGTATGCTGGTTTATGCTCTGCAGAATATTAGCCAGACTTTTGCAGACCTAGGCTAATAGATAATCCTATTACAGAGATTCAAGAGATAAGAAAGTTGTAAAGGATCCTTGCATTTTCCAAAGTGTTTTCATTCTCTGATAAGAACAAAGAAGTGTAATTGAATCAATGTCTGATTGTATCAAAGTTGCCAGGGAGGTGTGACCCCCCTATTGTTCTCTTTATGTGTATTGTGTGTGGCCAAATATGGGCATGTGTATTACCTGTGGCCAAAGAGATGTATAAATATTTCTGCAATAACAAAATAAAGTCAGTATTCATTTGACTCCCAAATTGTGTGTCGTCCAATATGGGAGGTCGGGGATGGCGAAACTGTAGTGCCTCGTGGGTATTTTATCGTATACCAGCGGAGATTTTGGACTGCGTGTTCCTGCTCCGTTACATTTGTTGGCAAGTGGCGGGATTGTTCCCACGGTCAGAAGGACAGCTACAGGAGACACCATTCCGTGGAGTACAAATTGAGGGCAACGCTAGTATCCGTACAGCGCCCCTGGCTACAGCAGGATGGAACCGGCTAGTTTTCAGACAGCATTCCATCATGAGGAGGAGGAGGCGGCCGCGGATAACAGGGATGCAGACAGAAAGGAACTCATGGTTACAGTACCTCGTATTACCCCACAGAATGAGTTTGGAAGAGAACTCCAAAGCAGACTGGCCTTTTTCCCAGATACGCTTCCCATGAAAACCTTGGAATGGTTAATGACAGATGTCCACAAATCCATAATGGAAAAGCAGCGGGCACGGGAGCGGTCCATCTTGGGAGCTGCTAACCCACCTCCCACCATTAAACCCCCCCCAGCACTGCGTCCGGGTGGTGGGAACTACCAAACCCCTCCACGGTACATCAGGTGCCACACGTGTAACCAGCAGGGCCACATGCAGAGAGACTGTCCCAGAAACAGAAACCGCTCCACATGGAATACTCCAACTAATTCCACCTCCCAGCAGCAGTGTGTACCCCAGGGGGCCGAAGGTGTCGTCCTTCTCCCCCAGCGGAAGTGTGTACCCCAGGGGGCTGAAGGTGTCGTCCTTCCCCCCCAGCGGCAGTGTGTACCCCAGGGAGCTGAAGGTGTCGTCCTTCCTCCCCAGCGGCAGTGTGTTCCCCAGGGAGCCGAAGGTGTCGTCCTTCCTCCCCAGCGGCAGTGTGAACCCCAGGGGGCAGAAGGTGTCGGCCTTCCCCCCCAGCGGCAGTGTAAACCCCAGGGGGCAGAAGGTGTCGTCCTTCCTCCCCAGCGGCAGTGTGAACCCCAGGGGGCAGAAGGTGTCGTCCTTTCCCCCCAGCGGCAGTGTGAACCCCAGGGGGCAGAAGGTGTCGTCCTTCCCCCTCAGCGGCAGTGTGAACCCCAGGGGGCAGAAGGTGTCGTCCTTTCCCCCTCAGCGGCAGTGTGAACCCCAGGGGGCAGAAGGTGTCGTCCTTCCCCCTCAGCGGCAGTGTGTACCCCAGGGAGCTGAAGGTGTCGTCCTTCCTTCCCAGCGGCAGTGTGTACCCCAGGGAGCTGAAGGTGTCGGCCTTCCCCCCCAGCGGCAGTGTGAACCCCAGAGGGAAGAAGGTGTCGTCCTTTCCCCCCAGCGGCAGTGTGAACCCCAGGGGGCAGAAGGTGTCGTCCTTCCCCCTCAGCGGCAGTGTGAACCCCAGGGGGCAGAAGGTGTCGTCCTTTCCCCCCAGCGGCAGTGTGAACCCCAGGGGGCAGAAGGTGTCGTCCTTCCCCCTCAGCGGCAGTGTGAACCCCAGGGGGCAGAAGGTGTCGTCCTTCCTCCCCAGCGGCAGTGTGAACCCCAGGGGGCAGAAGGTGTCGTCCTTTCCCCCCAGCGGCAGTGTGAACCCCAGGGGGCAGAAGGTGTCGTCCTTCCCCCTCAGCGGCAGTGTGAACCCCAGGGGGCAGAAGGTGTCGTCCTTCCCCCCCAGCGGCAGTGTGTACCTCAGGGAGCAGAAGGTGTCGACCTTCCTCCACAGCGGCAGTGGGTACCCCAGGGGGCCAAAGGTGTCGTCCTTCCCCCCCAGCGGCAGTGTGAAACCCTGGGGGCAGAAGGTGTCGTCCTTCCCCCCCAGCGACAGTTTACCCTAACCAGGGGAGACACCAATCTCCCAGACGGCGCAGATGGGACCGTGGTCTCTGCGCCCACAGCTTGTCCAGATCCCCAACTACCGTCACTGGGACAACCGGAGGAGGGGGTAAGTACAAATTCCCCTCCCCAGCTAACTTCTAATGTGGCCCCAGGGTTAACAGCGGAAATGTTAACCCCCACTGACCCCCACGTTTCCCTGGCTACTGAGCCGAAATATGTCCCAAGTACCCCAGCAGAAGAGCTGACAGCGGGGCAGAGTGCAGTCGGCCTCTGCCCTCCCTTTGTCCCTTGTACAGAGCAGGATGTCCTGCAGGTTATACCAGCAGAAGAGCTGGCATCAGGGCAGAGTGCCGCTGGCCTCTGCCCCTCAAGTCCCCTCAGCGTGTTGCCCCATCACCACAGCAAAATATCCAGGTACCTGGTTAGACTTCCCCCCAAAGGAGAGATGTGTGACGAAGTGCCCTTCGCCACTTTGGCTTGGAGAGGACTGTTTGCCAGCCTCCTGCCCTGCGACTATGGCCCTGGTACATATTGCCCTTTGGAACCAGTGTTCGGCCATACCAGAGTGTAAGTCACTCATTCTGGCCCTTTACATACAGGGGGGTCATTCTGTACTTGCCCTGTGTGAACCATGATACCCCAGATAACTGTGCCATGAAGCCCATTCATATAATGAAAGACTATGGGAAAGACTTTAGCTTCATGGCAATTGAACTGTGTGAAGAGGATCTGAGCGCTATTCGGTGGTTTTGTGCGCTCAGATCCCAGCTATCTGGGGATATGGGAAATGTGAGTAAATGTGAATTGCAGTAATGCTGATGGGTTGTCAAACTAGAGAATTGACCAACAAATACTTTTGTCCGGACATCCCCAGGCCGATCCGTTGGGATCAGACCGTGTATGCCGGCTTATGGTCACGGGGGAGGTGTGTAGCGGAACCCATCCCTGTTTTACCCTGTTTTATGATTATTTAATTCTTGGTTAAAATATGATCCTACAATATGTATGCTGGTTTATGCTCTGCAGAATATTAGCCAGACTTTTGCAGACCTAGGCTAATAGATAATCCTATTACAGAGATTCAAGAGATAAGAAAGTTGTTAAGGATCCTTGCATTTTCCAAAATGTTTTCATTCTCTGATAAGAACAAAGAAGTGTAATTGAATCAATGTCTGATTGTATCAAAGTTGCCAGGGAGGTGTGACCCCCCTATTGTTCTCTTTATGTGTATTGTGTGTGGCCAAATATGGGCATGTGTATTACCTGTGGCCAAAGAGATGTATAAATATTTCTGCAATAACAAAATAAAGTCAGTATTCATTTGACTCCCAAATTGTGTGTCGTCCAATATGGGAGGTCGGGGATGGTGAAACTGTAGTGCCTCGTGGGTATTTTATCGTATACCAGCGGAGATTTTGGACTGCGTGTTCCTGCTCCGTTACAATCTCTTCAACAGAATTACGGATTTTCTGGATGCTGGCGACAAAGTCTTCTGTGACTTTTTTGATATAAACAGTATCCGTGTCTCGCTTCTGAAGCTGACTATAGAGGATGTCAACATGTGGCATTATTAAATGAAATAATTTAAGGAAGTAAAGGAACTCCCTGTCTTCCAGCATTCCAATGAAACCTGCGGCTTCACGTATAGATGTTGGATCAAAGTTTAGACATGCTTCAATTGTCTGGAAAGTAGAGCATCTCTGTTCTCGTAGATCACGTTCACGGTCCTGACGTTGAAGTTCCATCGTGTCGGTGCACCTCTTGGAAGTCTTCTACCAACTACCTCATCCAGAACTCCAGTCCTTTTTGGAGAGCGTGAAAAAAAAGATGGTATGCCGCCTATGTTGGGAAAAAAAACTCGAACTCTTCCAATCCTTGAAACTGCTTTCTCCATTATTAGATTCAGTTGGTGAGCATAGCAATGGACGTAGTGTGCGTTCGGGTACACGTCTTTTATTTTTCTGCATCCGTTGATTTCATTTCCGTGAAGCCATCAAATCTTTCCACCACTTGATGCTTCTTGTCAATGTAGCGATAGACTACAACGCACTGTGTCCTAGCGGAAATATCGGTTGTTTCATCCGCTTGGATTGCCACAAACTGGGCTTCCTTAAGCTCTTGGTGAATCACTTCCTTAATAACTTCATGCATGCAGTCCAGTAGCTCATTCTGCACAGTTTTGGACGTGCCCTTAAACACAGTTGCAGTCTTCAAATGCTGTTGCATTGCACTATCGATACTGCCAACCAAATCCACCAGGCCTCTAAACACTCCTGTATTTAGCGATGTTTCACTCTCGTCGTGTCCTCTTAATGCCAGTTCAAAAGCGCCACAAAAGCGAACACAATCAATTATCTTGGAAAGGATGTACCGGTTCTTAGCCACTTCTTCGTTGTGTTTTTGAATGCTGACTTGGTATCCTTGGTCCAGTTGAACAGCAATGTTCGCCTGTCCAAGCTTTAGAACTTTTGTGTTTCGCCAATTTATCAGCTAGATGTTTGACGTCAGTCACTCCAGTTTTGGTCCAAGCAGCGTCA